>JARFXV010001215.1:180000-200000 GCA_031761425.1 Cosmopolites sordidus
AACGAGATGTAATAAGAGCACCTTTTTTACCTAAAAATCTTTGTGTTTCAATAATTTGATTTAAAAAATTAAAAAATATTACAAACAAAAAAGTTATGGCAATATTTACCAAGGAGATGCCTCTGTATGTGATGCTCTGTGAACTTATTGAAGTATACTGAGTTTCACGACTTTAGCATAAACCGTTTCGAAAATATTGCTACAAAACCATCTTCAGAGTTCCTCCTTTAAGTAACTATATATATATATATATATATATATATATATATATATATATATATATATATATATATATATATATATATATATATAAATATATATATCGTGAGCAATATAAATATACCTATAAACATCATCTAAGAAAAAGTGCTAAGAAAATTGCTTCCAGAGTCAATATAATCCAGAGATTAACTGGAACAAAATGGGGGAGCAAACGCTGACGTACTTCGAGCTGCTACAGTCTCACTTGTATACTCGATTGTTGAATACTGCGCACCGGTATGGCGCATACGTATCCCTAGTAAACACACAATTGAATATATTCAATGAATACACAATGAATAACGTATTATTACCGACAATCTGAGACCCACACCTTTCCAATGGCTCTCAGTTTTAGCCAGTATCGCCCTATCTCAAATGAGAAAGCAAGCAGCAGCAGTCAGGGAATTTAGTAACTGCCATAGTAAACCACATAGTAAATGAATGTCCCTGAAGACTCTTCGTTGATAGTCTCATCGAATTACTCCGAGCATCTGCCTCAGCTGTGCAATATATTCTTATTTTAGATTTGGTGTTGTAATAATTTGTATTTCCATGTTTCTATGTTTGGTTTGGGTGTGTGACTGGAAATAACGGAATACCAGAATTATAAATAACGGGAAATAACGGGAAATAAAGGAAATAATAAAATATTTTGGGAGGTGACTCTAGGGATTAAAACATAAAAAAATTCTATAAACATATCCTAAAAATTGTTTCTTAAAGGGGCTAGAGCTACTTAAAGGAGGAACTCTGAAGATGGTTTGTTCGCAATATTTTCGAAACGGTTTATGCTAAAGTTGTGAAACTCAGTATACTTCAATAAGTTGGAATGGAAAAACGTTTTTATCTTAATAATTGAATATTTTACTCAGAGCATCACATACAAAGGCATCTCCTTGGTAAATACTGCCATAACTTTTTTGTTTGTAACATTTTTTTATTTTTTAAATCAAATTATTAAAACACAAAGATTTTTAGGTAAAAAAGGTCCTCTTATTACATCTCGTTAAAATAGACCGTTTTCCAGAACACTGACTTTTTCTAAATCGATGCATGATTACATGGATATCAAAATGCATCTTAATAATTAAATAGGCAGCTGTAACTGTTAATCTTTGTCTTTGATGTTTCGTAAAACTGGACCATTTATGCAAGAAAGTTTAGGTTTATATATATATATATATATATATATATATATATATATATATATATATATATATATATATTATATGTGAGTATGTGTGTGTGTGTATGTGTGTGTCTGTCCGGAAAAAATATGGAAACAGCATTGAGATTTGCACAAAATATTTATAACAAAAAATGCATATCTAAAAACACAATACTGAGACATTACAACACAGTTATTAAGCCAGAATGTCTTTATGGGGCAGAAACGCTCATTTTAAACAGAAAGAGATACATCGAGGACGTTGAAATCTTAGGCCCCAAACAAATAAATACAACATACTGACTTCGAGAAAACCAAGAAGTCAAACAATACACAGATATACATAGCTATAGAAATAATTAAATGGATTGCTGCAATTATAGAGGACCTAAGATCAGCAAATATTACCCAAAGTGGAATTCAGGATAGCTGCTGTTTCAGACACAAGGTTAACGTTTCGAAGGTTGGTCAGAGAGAAAAATGTAGGAAGACTGATACAACTTGGTCTGACGAAAGGAAAAAAGCTCATAGCGAAAGAATAAAATTAGTATGGGCGCAAAGGAAGGCTAACAACAACAAACGCTTCTAACTGTACTACGCTTGGCCCACCAGGGTCCATACGTGGGTAATAAATATATACAGGGTGTTAGGTAAACATGCGGCAAAAATGCAAGGGGTTATCCCTTGTCCTATTCTAAGAATATTTTGTTCTATGATGATTTTGAAAAACCCCTTTGTTTCGAAGATATAGGGCGAACAAAATTTGCGACAACCATATTCGATATTTGTTGAAATCATTAATGTAAATAAAAGTAGGGTAAAAGTACGTCAATGAGTTTATCAAGTACAATTTTTTTTCGATCTCGATCAATTGGAACGGCTGTTTTATCTAGTAAGTGGATTTCATCAGTCGCATTTGTTTACATAGATTGAGTGACGTTTGGCTGTTTGACGTGTCTTAAATAGTGAGTGAAGTCCTCTATCATAATGTATACAAACGCCGAGATGACTGACATGCACTTCATGTATGGACTTGCTGATGATAATGCATTACAAGCTAGGCCGAAAAATTTCCGAAAACATTCATCGACGTTTTCGTGGAACAGGCACATTGAAACGAACTGAAGGGTCAGGAAGATCACTGAGTGTAAGAACGGTACAATTGGAACAGAATGTGCTGGACATGATAGCGGAAGAGCCTGGTAGTTCTACGCGAAAAATTGCAAATACTTTGAATTTGAGTCACTTGACAGTTTGGAAAATTCTGACAATGCCTTTTATGAATAACGAGGCCTTTAAACACGCTCCAAATTAATATGGCACGAAGAATTTGGACCAGTTCTAAGCCTGGGTAAAGTGTGAAGGAAGGCAAACATTAGGTTAATATTTTTCTAACTTAATGCAGGTAGTAGTGAAATAATAACTGATTTTTTCAGAAAAATCGAAATATCTCTTGGCATGTCAGAGATATCGATTTCGGGTTTTCACTGGATGATTCCTCTTTAAATTACCTTTCTTGCCAAGTAGTAAAAGCTGTACCATTCCATTTGAAAAAACTGAACAAAACTTCAAAACAACTATTATTGAATGTAACGCCACCTCGCGGTTTCATTTATAAACTAAATAATTTATCTCCCAGATTATCTGATTGTCCCAGCAATTGTTTTTCAAATGAATCCAAACTTTTTATCTAAATAGGTAAAACTCCCCCCACTTCTTTATTCGCGAAGTTACGATAAAATGTCATAAAACAAGGTTGTACGAGACAGTTTGTTAATTATAACTGAGAATTTTTCTTACTCGGTTAACACTTGAAAATACACAAAAAAAAAAGATTTTTAAAAATGTTTAGCTCGTCACGCCCTGTTGCGGTCGTTTTAGAAGCTTAAAAATATTTTTGGTGAATTTCTCATGATCATTTTTAGTACAATTTTTTTTCCCCCAAAGCTGTGGGATAAATAGTTTTCAAGATACGGCCGCGATCCATCCTTAATGGGACACCTGGTATATATATATATATATATATATATATATATATATATATATATATATATATATATATATATATATACTATTATATATATATATATATATATATATATATATATATATATATATATATATATATATATATATATATATATATATATATATATATATATATATATATATATATATATATATATATATATATATATATATATATATATATATATATATATATATATATATATATATATATATATATATATATATATATATATATATATATATATATATATATATATATATATATATATATATATATATATATAGTTTTGATTGATTGCGCGGTTGGCTCTTGGTGAAACATAGTAACAATGATAATAATTAAAACACTTGGTATTTGTTTCACAATATATTCAAGATATTCTCTAACATGTTTCGGCCTCGCGACCATTACTACCTCGCATTACTACCTCGCGACCAAACTAAACTAAAGTTTCAAAGTGCTGTCTAATGGAAGTCGGTTTTTTCATCTCGTTAAATTTATTACACAATCAATAATTGGAGTATTTCCGAAGTCTAGCTGGGTGTTTGTTAGGTTTTTGCCGTCGTATATGGTTTTTCTAATTTCGCCCAAAGCAATCAAAAATACAATAGAACTAACAACAAAATTAAAAAACATACAGATACCTCCCAATGCAAAGTTAGTTTCGTTCGATATAAAAAGCCTTTTTTCCTCCATTCCGGTACAAGATCTTAAAAATATCCTCACTGAAAGAATTCATGAATGCAATCTTGAAATCGTACACAAAAATGCTCTCATAGAAGCTATCAATGTATCTACCGAACAAAATTATTTTCTGTTCAATTCAAAATTTTACCAACAAACGAATGGATTACCAATGGGAAGCCCCCTGAGCCCCCTCCTGGCAGAAATTTATATGGCTAATTTTGAAAACAATTTATTTAGCGACACTAATTATACAAGACATACATTTTTGGGCCAGGTATGTCGATGATATTATTTGCATATGGACCGGTACAGAAAGACTATTGGGTCAATTTCTTGAATATTTAAACAGTGTAAACTCAAAAATCCAGTTCACAATAGAAACAGAGACGGATAATTCATTAAATTTCTTAGATTTAAAAATAATAAGAACACCGAATAAATTAGAATTCGAAATATTTAGAAAACCCACGTATACCGATACAATTATTCACGCAAGTTCAAATCAGTCATGGAATGTAAAAATGTCCACTTTTCATAGTATGACCCACAGACTTCTAACGATTCCACTTAAAAAAGACAGCTATGAAAAAGAACTTAATATTATCAAAAATATCGCAAGGAATAATGGATATCAGCCAAGCATCATAGATAAAATGATAAAAAACAAGATTAAGAAAAACAACACCAAACATTTTTATGCCGCAACACCCGAAAAAGATTCTAAAAATTGGCATGCTATAAACTATATTCACAAATTAAGTTCAAGAATCACAAATCAGTTAAAGAACGAAAATATTAATATTATCTCTGTTAATAAGAATAATCTTACATCGATGTTAAACAATAACAAAGAAAGAGCAAAATTTTGTGACAAATCTGGAGTATACGAAATTAAATGTAATATGTGTGACGCTATTTATATAGGCCAAACGGGCCGATCGCTCAATGATAGGCTAAAAGAACATAAATATTCAATTTTACACAATCAGAGAAAGACGGGCTTTGCCGAACATTGTATAGACCAGAACCATTTTTTTAACATTAATAATACCAAATTAATACATAGCTGCAATAAAAGCAGGCTGTTAAATTACCTGGAAATTTTCGAAATTAAAAAAGCCATATACGACGGCAAAAACCTAACAAACACCCAGCTAGACTTCGGAAATACTCCAATTATTGATAGTGTAATAAATTTAACGAGATGAAAAAACCGACTTCCATTAGACAGCACTTTGAAACTTTAGTTTAGTTTATACATAACTCTCTTTGAGAATGGTCGCGAGGCCGAAACATGTTAGAGAATATCTTGAATATATTAAAAACAAATAAAACTATATCTGAAAAATTCTGCTCTTGTTTAACTGTACGAACTTTCTTAGTTTTTTTACGGTTCCGGAATAACCGACAACGAAATGCTATTTTAACGGTGTCAGTGTTGCAGCGATGGCGAAAGTAGCCCCTGTGCTTCCGGTATTTGTGGAAGATGCGTTCCCAGACTCTTCTTCATCTACCGTAGCTGCCTGGTTGTGTCATAAAGAAACCGACTTTCGATTATCGGCAACGATATCGCAATCTGTTACTCTTTCACAGTGGGAATTTACCGTTTTTTACTGATTTTTTTTGTTATCTTTTATATATCGTGGCACATAATAATACATGCGTCATTTTATATCGTGTACAACTTGTTTTATGCAGTGGGTCGAAAAAATGTCAACGATTTTCATTATAAAATAGATTTAGGTGAACGAGATGAGTATCTCATTCATCTAAATTCTCTCAAAGTTACTGTAGTTATTTTTGTTGCGATTTTAATGCCATTTCAATTAAAATACTTATCAGGCTGTAAACCGTTGATACAAGGTATTCCAAAGAAAGTTTCGTTTTGATACAGTGATATAAATAAAAGAGATACGTCCATCAAAAAAATCTTATTAATTATTAAAATACATATTTCTTATTAAAAATCTCGTCTGTACATTTGTGGACCTCAAAAAAGCATATGATCCTATTGACTGCGAATCTTTATTCCGAATCTTGAAAGAACAAGGACTAGATCTGAAAACGCTGGCAATTATTAAAGCAACATTAACTAACACAAGGTCAAAAGTTAAATTCATGGGTGACATATCAGAGCCCTTCGAAATTAAAACTGGAGTGAGACAAGGGGATGGACTCTCGCCACTCTTATTTAACTGTGTTCTCGAAAAAGTAATACAGGAGTGGCGTGAACAAAAGTCGGCCCTGAATATTGACCAGCCAATCAAACTGGGGAGAACCAACATCAAAATTGATTTTCTGGCATTTGCTGATGATCTAGCAATTTTAGCTGAAGATGTATTAACGACACAGAAACAGATTGAAATCCTAAAAGAAACAGCAGAAAAGGTAGGACTCCAAATTTCCTTTGAAAAGGCACAATACATGACCTGCAACAGACTAAGAACACCATTTCTAAAAATAAAATATGGTAACATCAGACGAGTCTTTCAATTCAAATATTGGGGGAAATAATCATGGAAAATGGGTTGGAAAAAGCGGCCAATAAGGGTAGATGTCAAAAAATGGAAACGGCATTGAGACTTACACAAAATATTTACAAGAAAAATGCTTATCTAAAAACACAAAACTGAGACATTACAACACAGTTATTAAGCCAGAATGTATATATGGGGCAGAAACGCTCATTTTGAATAGAAAGAGGGACATCCAGGACATTGAAAAGAAGGAAAGAAAAATCATAAGAAAAATCCTAGACCACAAACAAATAAATAGCACAACATACCGACTTCGAGAAAACCAAAAATCAAACAATACACAGATATACATAGTGATATGAGAAAAAGAAGACTTAAGTTTTACGGACACATAAAACGGATGAATCCGTTTTAGAGGAGTAGAGCTAAAGTAGAAATAATTAAGTGGATTGCTGCAATTAAAGAGGACCTAAGATCAGCAAATATTACACAAAGTGAAATTCAGGATAGAGGTTGTTTCAGACACAAGGTTAACGTTTGGAAGGTTGGCCAGAGAGAAAAATGTAGAAAGACTGGAACAACTTGGTCTGACGAAAGGAAAAAAGCTCATAGCGAAAGAATGAAATTAGTATGGGCGCAAAGGAAGGCTAACAACAACAAATGCCTCTAATTGTACTTCGCGTGGTCCACCAGGGCCCATACGTGAGTGGTAATAATAATAATAATAAAATACATATTTTAGGAAATGACTTTAAAAATAATGTCACCCAAATGTAAGCCTTTTCACACTATCCACTCCACGCCACGCCACTCCACATCACATGTCGTCAACATATTGGTCCCTTTCACACTTGTCCACGCCACACCACATCACTCGTCATTTCATACTTGTCAACGTTCCATCAACACCTTATCCAGTTGAAAAGTGAGCCTTGATGACTCCTCCATGCCAAAATCCCCACCAAACCGTGATCTTTTATTGATACAAAGAACTCTCATGTATCACATGTGGATTAGATTCGCGCCAATACAGACAATTTTGTTTATCGACAAAGCCATTGAGTCAGAAATGAGTCTCATCATGAAAATCATTGTCGGTTTCATCATTTCCAGGGCCCAATCGACAAATTCACGACGAAGTATAACGGAACAAAAGTTGCAACATGTATGCGGAGCTCGTAGCTTATCGTGGTCTCCTATCTTCATACCAAAATAATGGTGATAGGCAGTCTTCACCATAGGCGTCAGATTGCGTTTTTGTGACGAAAATGTTATTTCACTACAAATGTAATAGAAATTATTTACTATATTTACACATTTTCGAGGTATTTTGATTTAACAAATTTTGAAATGCTTTTGAATTGGTACTTCAAAACCAGAAATTCTGTACTAATTACTACAGAAACAATATGAAACTAACAGTCACGGCAACAGTAATTACAAACAGCTGGAGAACGTTGTGTTTTGTCAGTTGACAGGTGGGACAAGTCCTGAAAACAAAATTTGCCCCAAACTGAAAATGTAGACTATAAAAAATGACATGTCATGTCATCTCCGAAACAAGAGCGAGCTAATTGGAAATTTTCATGCTGTTTTTTGTATTCTGCAGGTGGAACTACATAAGAATCAGTTATTTTTGAGCCCGAAAGATTTACATTGTTGGTCAGTGTAATCAAAGTAATGTATGAATGATTGTGGCGTGTTCATATATTGTTTTCTCTTTATTTCGGTTTTTCGCCACGATATAAAACTCAAAAAATATCAAAAGTATCTGTTCTTATGTAAATAAAGAATCACTGGGTAAAAACAAAAAACCAAACGGAGACAAATTTCTCAGTGATTCTTTTATTTGTAATAAATTTGCCTTACTTTCTATCTTTTCATATACACTTTTCATAATTAACCGAAACGTTAACGTTAAAAGTTTGTATATATTTTTTTAGAACATTTTTATATTTTTAAAATTTTGTTCGTTAGGCAAATTTATAATTAATTTTAAAAAAGAATCACTGAGAAATTTGTCTACGTTTGGTTTTTTGTTTTTATCCAGTGATTCTTTATTTATATAAGAACAGATATTTTTGATATTTTTTGAGTTTTAGATCGTGGCGAAAAACCCAAATAAAGAGAAAAATATACAGTGTAATCAAACTAAAACTTAAACAATTTAAATCGCCACATTAGCAGCTCTATCACTCTGGAACCCGCATTCAAGAATACTGGACTTTTTTGTTTATTTTTTACCTATTTTTGCTCGGGCTCAAAAATAGGTGTTTCTTATGTATTTTCACCTGCTGAATGGAAAAATCAGCTTTCTATCGAAAAATCGGAATGAAAATAGAGCTAAATTGTTTGTAGTTTATTGTAATCACAAGAAAATAACACACACACACACACACACATATATATATATATATATATATATATATATATATATATATATATATATATATATATATATATATATATATATATATATATATATATATATATATATATATATATATATATGTGTGTGTGTATGTCAGTAAATAGGGCTTATAAGGCTTCTTAAAGCTTAAACTGTGCATGTCTTATGGGGCAACTGTTTCCATCCAAAATCGTGGATAGAATAGAAAAATAACTGCGAAATTCAGTTACTTCTTTAGGGAAGTACATAATCTTCAAAAGTGTAACAACACCTCTTTCAACAAGAGTTTTATAAACTACTAACGATAACCGACTTTATCATAAGTGACGTGTGGATTCAATCGTTTCTTAATGGAAATTGTTTGTAGTTTTATGTAGTTACAGAAAAAATTAACCTACAAAGCATGGTACTGATTATGTGTGGGAAGCACTGGAGTTGATAAAGTTTCAGAAGCTCACTACAAACGATATATAAACTATAAACGATTATAACGAGCTTAGATTCTTCTGACAGTCTTCAAATATCATAAAACATGTACTACTGAAACGATAATATTTGTATCAGCGAGTTTATGATACGTAATAGTGTCGACTCGATCGTTTCTTAATGGATATTGTCTGTATATTCAAAACCTTTTTAATCATAATCATTTTTTGATCAGTTGATTCGTCTGTTTGCAGTTAGAGCAAGTTATTATTAATATTTACTGCCTTGAACAATATCTATTGTTTTTTCTGCATCATTACTGACTCTTTTAGCCTCGTTTGTCGGCAAAAATAAGCAAAAAAAATCGAGTATTCTTTAATGCGGCTTTCAGCGTGATGGAGCTCGCAATAGCTACTTTTTCGTTTGATTTATAACCTGTAGGAGTCATTGAGCACTGCATATAACGAACGTTGTTTTTATTATTACCACTACTTTTTATCGCGATTATAAATAAAACTAATAACAGCAAAATATAGTAACCTTACCAGTACGTCCTCTTAGTTTCACCACAACAATTCACAATAAGTAACGGACCGATTATAGTTAACATTTATCAACAATTAACATGACGAATATAATGTATTCAAACAGTTTGGACCGTGACATTTAAAAATTTGGAAAAACTCTTAATCATTTTTTTGTCAATAACATTTCGCCACTGCTGCAACTTAAATTCATCAACCAGTTTTAGTTGTTTAATGTCAAATAGGTATTAACGTTATCCAAATCTGCCCTCTACGTAAAAGTACATTTTCGTTATCGCCGAAAAATGAATCCACTCTTGATCTACCGAATCCACCTGATTTATTTCGTTGTGACTAAAAACTAATTTTTAGTGGTGTGGTTGTTTATTGATTTAGTTGAACCCTTACGTAACAGATGGCAGCACATATATATATATATATATATATATATATATATATATATATATATATATATATATATATATATATATATATAAGCTAATACATTTCATATTTGAAATTGTAGCTGTTCCTTTCTAAGGAACTCTTCAAATCCTTTTAGTGTGGTGGATCAGTCCACATTTCTTCTTGTTGCCCTTCTCATAGTTGTTGGTGAGTTTTCGCCTTTTCGACTATTTTCCTCCATCTCTTCCTGTCTGGGATCTGTCCTCTCCATCCCTCTGCGTTTACTGTTTTTATATTTTCCTCCACCTCCTGTCTTCATCTGACCCTGGGTCTCCCTCTCGGTCTGCTCTGTGCTGGTTTCCATATTGTTATCTCTCTTATTGGCGTATCCCTGTCTCTTCTCATTACGTGTCCATGCCATCTTATTCTTTGTGCTTTAATTGCTCTCACTATGTTTTCCCTTCCCAACAAGTTGTCGATTTCAAAGTTCAGCAGATTTCTGTACTCGTTGTTTCCCACTTTCTTTGCACCCATTATGGTTCTCATTACCCTGCGTTCAAAAATATTTAGTTTGTCTTCCTCTTTTGCTGTGAGTGTTACAGTTTCTGCGGCATATGTTACTATTGGTCTTATTATTGTTTTGTATATTCCAAATTTATTCCTTGTGCTCAATCTACTTTTAATAATACTTTTATTACGCGCTTTAGCTCTCTCTGCTCTTTAGCAATGCCACTATCTGTCACTATCTGTATATGCCACTATCTATACAAGATGTTTATTTAATGTTCCTATATTTTCAATTATCTGTATAATGCTATCCAATGATATTATGAATAATAGTGCCGATAACGCATCTCCCTGTCTAACCCCTTTTTTGATTTTTATGTTATTTTTCATTCCTTGTTTTGTATATATTCTTGCTTCAGACTCATTCATTGTCATATCTATCAATCTTCTAATCTTTCTTGGAACTTCGATGTTTTTTTACGATGGCAGCACATACCTAGCAAAATTAATGGTGGTGACTCTTATCAAACCTTATCACCACGCTGTTTGTTTTCTGGGTTTATATCTGTTTCTATGAAGTATTTTAGTTTATTTTATTTACTTATAAATATAAGTAAATATAAAATGTAGTTGAATTTCTTTTGTTCATTAATTGTTTTTCCCATTTTCCAAATAAAAGCTCTGGTAAGTAAGAATTCATAGTTTTTCTTATTATTGACTCATATATGTCTCAATGGTATTATTTAGTGGGGCCCACTGGTTTATGCTTCAGCTAAAATGATGCCAAAAAAACGATTGTGAGGATGAACTCGGAATTCTTGATGAAGAAGATGAGATAGCAGATGGCACGACTGAAGATAAGATGATTGGTGGTTCTTCAGATGATGAACTTGAAGGTAAAACAAACCAGTTTGATATTGCTGATTGCAGTGATGGTGATAGTGGTTCTGAATCTGAAGGTGAGCTAAAAAATCCAGATGCTAGTTCTGATAGACTTTCTACACAACCTGCTTCCAGTTTCAGCTGGGTCAGTTGTTATAATGCCCGACAGACAAAACCGAGACATACAATTCCTAAAACATGGTATCCAGAAATGGATTGCAAAGTAAATGGAAGATGGAAGTATTCCCCAAAAGTTTGTTTATGTGGATAGTATATAGAGATATATTAATATTCGTTTAGTTATTAAGAGAAAGACAACCGAAAACAAGCAAATAAAGATTACACGTGATACCGATACTATCGAAATAATGTTGGTTATTGATTCGATGCCTATTAGGACGTATAATAAAGTGCCTAAGTTTTCGGACTATTGATCTCAAAACAAATCCCTGGGACATGAAGTAATTCAACTGGCAATATCACGAAATCGTTGTCAGTTGCTTTTGCCTGAGATCTATTTTAATTATCCACAAAGAGGCGGAAAAACTTCCAATTATGTTGATGAAGTTGTATGTTGCCTAACAGACAAATATCAGAAAGTCCGTCTGGATTCCCCATTTGAAAGCATAGATGAATATATGACGAACCTTAGAGGAATGAATCTAGGACGAAGTAACATAAAGCCTAAGGTGAATTTCATTAAAAATGAGGTATTAAAAACAGAAATGTAAAAATCTAGGAATTTATAACAGTTATTGGGTTGATGCATAATTAAGTTCGCTGTTTATTTTTACTTTTAACTTGTTGGAATTTGAATTTTTTATTAACTTTTTTTTTTAACTTATCTTTAAGGTTTAGTATTGTTATAATGCGTGTTGAAAATCATGAACATTTACGCCATATTATGCTCTACCACTTCGAAAAAGGATGAAAAGCAACAGAGTCCGCGCGCGATATAAATGAACTGTTTGGTGAAAGAACAATTGGTGAGCGAATGGTCCAAAAATGGTTTAAGCGTTTCAAGGATGGTGATACAACGCTTAAAGATGAAGAAGGAAGAGGTCGACCATCGGATTTCGATGATCAGGCACTTCTGGGAGCGGTGCAAGAGGATGAAAGCTTGACAACACGAATGCTGGCAGACGATTTCGATGTCAACCAGTCAACGATTGTCCGTCGTCTCAAAAAGCTCGGAAAGGTGTGGAAACTGGCTGGATGGGTTCCTCACGAGCTCTCTAACAACAACAAAGCCGATCGCGTTGGAATTTTTACCGATTTGCTGCAGCGAAACTAACAAACACCATTTCTGAAGAACCTCGTCACTGGAGACGAATCTTGGCTCCTCTTCAAAAACATCAAAAGAAAGAAGGTTTGCGTATCGCCAGGTGTTTCGCCCAAAGGCATACCGAAAGATGTCTACTGTAAGAAGGCAACGTGGTGCGTTTGGTGGGACAGAAGCGGAATCATCCACTGGGAGATCATCTCAAATGCCATTTGCTAATGGCAGAACGAGAATGGTTAGTGGTTTTTTCAATTTTTTTCTCCCATTTTTTGTTTTTTTGCAGATGAGCGTCAGCAGTGGCGAATTCCGGACAAAAATGGCAAGCGGCAGTTTAACATTAACAGCGACGTCTATCTGGCTCAACTTAACCGCCTTCACGCTGCAATCGAGGTTAAAAGAACGCGCAAAAAAAAAACACATCGTGTTCCATCACGATAACGCCCGTCCTCATATTGAGCGTCGTGTCGTCGAATCCATCGCCAATAAGGGATGGGATCTGCTCCCACATCCGCCATATTCACCGACTGAAGCACCTACGAACTACCACGTTAACAGGTCGCTGAAAAATTGGCAAAGGAACAAAGTCTACGACGATTTGGATGACTTGGTTGCCGATGTTAAGGCGTGGATCGCCTCCAAGAATCGTGACTTTTTCGTCCGAGGAATCGACCAACTGCCAAGCAAATGGGAAGCAGTTCTTGAAGTCGATGGTGAATACACTCCAGAAAAATCATTTTAACATGTTTTGGTTAAATATTTTTATTGTTTTTGTTGAATAAAATTTGTTGATAAAAAACGAACTTAATTATGCATCAACCTATTAGAAAGACTCAGCAATTATGACACAGCAGAACTATTTTGACTTAGGAATACTGTAAAATTAAGTGATAGTTTCACTAATATTACATCAAAAATGGTAATAAATATATATAAATATATATATATATATATATATATATATATATATATATATATATATATATATATATATATATATATATATATATATATATATATATATATATATATCATCATCATCATCATCATCATCATCAGCCCGCATCGATCCACTGCAGGATGAAGGCCTCTTTAGCATGCTTCCAACCTTCACGGTCCTGGGCTTTCCTCTGCCACTCGGGTCCAATATACTTAACGATGTCATCAATCCATCGTGCTTTCGGTCTTCTTCGCGGACGTTTGCGATCAAGCGGTATCCACTCCAGGATTGCCTTGGTCCATCTGTCGTCCCATCGCCTCGCTAGATGGCCTGCCCATCTCCATTTCAACTGTTTTACTCTTCCAATGATGTCACAGACTTTTGTTTGTTCCCTGATCCATGCGCAGGACTTTCTGTCTCGTCTTGTAATGCCAAGCATACATCTTTCCATTCCCCTCTGTGCCACCCGAAGTTTTTGAATTGATTGCGATGTGAGTGTCCAGGTTTCACTTCCGTATGTCATAACGGGTAGAACGCACTGATCGAATACTTTTCTTTTCAGGCAAAGTGGGAGTCTGCTCTTAAACACTATGTTGAGCCTACCAAATGCCTGCCAGCCACATTTAACACGCCGTTCCACCTCCCGGGCGGTATTCCCCTCCTCTGCCCAAGATATACAAAGCTGTCCACAATCTCTAAATCCCTCCCTAGAACTGAAATTCTTCTGTCCTGAGCGAAGTTATTGAACATAACCTGACTCTTTTTCAGGTTTATTTTCAAGCCAAATGGTTCGCCAGCCCTTTGCAGTTATTGTATGCGTCTTTGCAACTCCTCTGGGTCTTGTGAAATGAGAATAATATCATCTGCAAATCTAAGATGGTTTAAGTTTGCACCATTGATCTTTACCCCATCCTGTTCCCAATCCAGTTTACGGAATACTTCTTCAAGGCCAGCCGAGAAAAGAATAGGCGATATTGCGTCACCCTGCCGTACATCTCGTTCTATATTAATTCCCACTTCAAGATCATCAAGGTGAATTGTGGCTGTAGCTCCATCATATATCGATTCTAATAGGTTTACATAGGCTCTCTCTACACCTTGGCTAAGCAGTGCATCCATTATTGCATGCTTTGAGATGGAATCAAATGCTTTTTCGTAGTCGATAAAAGCCAAGCACAGTGGCATGGTGTATTCGTTGTGCCTTTCTATGACCTGCTGTACAACCTGGATGTGATCCATTGTACTGAATCCACTTCTGAATCCTGCTTGTTCTCTTGGTTGTGCATCATTCAGTTTTTTTAATATTCTTTTAGAAATTATCTTAGTGAAAACTTTGTACATCACTGATAGGAGGCTTATTGGACGGTAGTTCTTTAAATCTTCCTGTGCTCCTTTTTTATGTAAAAGGATCACTTCTGCATTTTTCCATAAGTCAGGTACTTTTTGTTCTTTGAGGCATTTTGAGTATAATTTTGCCAGTGTTTTATGTAACGTCCAACCACCAGCTTTTAGCATTTCGACAGTTACACTATCCTTTCCTGGAGCCTTGCCGTTCTTCATCAATTCTATAGCATTTGTTACTTTCTCCACTAGGATATCTGGCATTATATATTGTTCTTCCGTGGGTATTGCTGTCCCTGACTGGCTCTGATCTTCATATAACTGGGAATAAAACCTTCTGACAATTTCTAACATTTGGGTACGCGTCCTGTACACTGTGCCATCCTCACGCTTTAAAGCATATATTTGCGTTCTTTTGTTTCTCAGCTTCTGTTTAGCTTTGTTAATTCCTTTGTTTTCTTCCAGGGTTTTTTGCACTAGCTGCATATTGAATCGGCGCGTGTCCTCTCTAATACGTTTTCTTATAGTTTTGCAGAGCTCAGTGTACTCGACCCTGCCAAAAGGACTACCTGCATTTCTCATTGCTCGCCGTTTCTTCATTAAATCAATGGTCTCACTGGAGATTTTTGTTTGTTTGAGACATTTTTCCTCTGGTGCTATTGAAGCAGCCGTTTGAAGTACATTGTTGGCGATTTCTTCATATTGAACTGATATTTCCACGTCCTCTGGATCTTGTAACGCAGCAAACCGGTTTGACAAAGCAATCTCAAAATCGCTTCCTCTCTCCAGCAGTTTTCCAGAATCCACCTTGCCCTTCTTTGATCTTAACATTCTTTCCCGCTCTTTTCGACAGTCAATCCGAACTCTTGCTCGTACCATTCGGTGGTCACTTCCAACATTAAAATTGTTAAGGACAGTACAATTGGTAAATATTGTTTTATCGTTGGTCATGATGTAGTCAATTTCGCTTGTGAGCCCAGATGGACTTTTCCATGTCCATTTTCTGCTGATATTTTTCTTATAGAATGAATTCATAATATATAGTTCTTGTCCTTCAGCAAAATCAACTAATATGTCACCTCTATTGTCTCGCTCACCAGTTCCATATGGGCCAGTTGCATTTTCGTCTGTTCTTGTTGTTCCAATTCTGGCATTAAAATCACCCATCATGATTTTGTACCTACATTTCTCCTTGTATAAAAGCTGGGCCACATCATCATAAAATTCCTCAATTTCCTCATCTTTATGGCTTATAGTTGGTGCATAAGCTTGGACGATTTGAAGCCTAAACGTTTTATTCAGCTGAATGACGCATTGGGCTAATCGGTCAGATGTACTTTCAAATTTTACCACACTGTCCTTCAGCTTTCGATTGATGAGGAATCCAATTCCGCCACATCGGCTATTTTCCGTACCTCGAGTGTAGAGTACGTGTCCAGTTGGTTCCAGTTTGATTAACTCTTCACCCTTCCTTCGTGTTTCACAGAGCCCAATAATAGCCCAATGTATGTTGTCAAGTTCGATTAACAGTTCTTGCAATCGGGCCTCTGTTTTCATAGTCCGTATATTTAACGTTGCAATGTCAAAAGTCCAATGGCAGCCTGATCTAACCCGGTGATTCTTAGCACCCTCTGCCTTGGAGCAGGTCTTCCCGCTGCCGTAGGTAGTTGCCCCTTGGCCTCCGGGCAATGAGGGCCGTGTTTGAGGTTGCACTGTCATATTTCAACATATTGAAATACCATGTTGAATGTATGGACCGTAATCTGCCACGCTGGTCCAATGCGGGTTGGCAGATTTTGGATCATGTTAGTCTGAGGCCTCCGCTTTGACCTGTCCACCAGGGGCGACCCTCCCAGGAGCATAGACTCCAGATGGCATAGCTCAAAGCTTCATTGCCCTACTCAAACCCCTTTACCACGTCAAGGTCTGATCCACAAAGGGGATATATATATATATATATATATATATATATATATATATATATATATATATATATATATATATATATATATATATATATATATATATATGAAGTCCTACATAAAAGTCCTTATAGAAGCCCTACATAAAAGTCCAAATGAAGCGAGCTATGTATGAACGAAGTCTAATAAAATTATCATAAAATCATTATAAAAATATTAAAATGCATAAATAAATAAAATAAAAATAATAAATGTTTACTCTATTTTGGTAACCGAGGAATGATCTAATGTGGAAGAATTTTAAAATTTGTTTTTGAAAATCGAAAGATTTATTATCAATGAAACTAGTTTGACCATAGCAAATAACAAAGCAACTAGCCTGTAGACGCAGATAAAAATGCACAAAACAAGAATCTAGACGGAAACTAAAAATAGGAATTACCCATCTTTTAAATATTTCTCGTGGAAGAATAAAAATTAAAAAAAACCACCACTAAGATTAGGATGTAAACTATTCCCACGCCTCTTAAAATCCGAGTCGTCCCTAGATTTATTGGTTTCTATCTGGCGAAGGTCAAATCGTTATGAAAGAAGAAGAACCACTTCATTCATCGCATTTTTTCAGCTGTTAAGTAACAATACAAGCTAAACTGCTCATGAAATATTTAATGACAGTCATTATATAATAATTAATTGATTTATAAGAAAATTGACAGAGCTTCGAAAGACAATATATGGAATAAGTATTCAATAATGTTGGAAAAATACGATACTTATTTCATCATGCCTCCATTAATTCCACTTTTTTATAAAATCATCTTAGCACGTTTGCAGCCGGTCCTACAATGCAAGAATTTACCAGGTATAAGCTTTACTCGGAATAAACCCCCGTTACGCCCGTTCTACAGAACGAGCATTTAAAATTTTAATCCAAGTATAGCTTATACCTGGTGTATCCTGACATTGTAGAACCGGCCCATAATATGACTATTAAATAAATATAAATATATATTTAGAGTATAGAATATAGAACCAAGAGAACAAGCAGGATTCAGAAGTGGATTCAGTACAATGGATCACATCCAGGTTGTACAGCAGGTCATAGAAAGGCACAACGAATACACCATGCCACTGTGCCTGGCTTTTATCGACTACGAAAAAGCATTTGATTCCATCTCAAAGCATGCGATAATGGATGCACTGCTTAGCCAAGGTGTAGAGAGAGCCTATGTAAACCTATTAGAATCGATATATGATGGAGCTACAGCCACAATTCACCTTGATGATCTTGAAGTGGGAATTAATATAGAACGAGGTATACGGTAGGATGATGCAATATAGCCTATTCTTTTCTCGGCTGGCTTTGAAGAAGTATTCCGTAAACTGGATTGGGAACAGGATGGTGTAAAGATCAATGGTGCAAACTTAAACCATCTTAGATTTGCAGATGATATTATTCTCATTTCACAAGACCCAGAGGAGCTGGAAAGACGCATACAAGAACTGCAAAGGGCTGGCGAACCATTTGGCTTGAAAATAAATATGAAAAAGAGTCAGGTTATGTTCAATAACTTCGCTCAGGACAGAAGAATTTCAGTTTTAGGAAGGGATTTAGAGATTGAGGACAGCTTTATATATCTTGGGCAGAGGATTTCAATGGAGGGAAATACCGCCCCGGAGGTGGAACGGCGTATTAAATGTGGCTGGCAGGTAGGCTCAACATAGTGTTTAAGAGCAGACTCCCACTTTACCTGAAAAGAAAAGTCTTCGATCAATGCGTTCTACCCGTTATGACATACGGAAGTGAAACCTGGACACTCACATCGCAATCAATTCAAAAACTTCGGGTGGCACAGAGGGCAATGGAAAGATGTATGCTTGGCATGACAAGATGAGACAAAAAGTCCTGCGCATGGATCAGGGAACAAACAAAAGTTTGTGACATCATTGGAAGAGTCAAGCAATTGAAATGGAGATGAGCGAGGCATATAGCGAGGCGATGGGACGACAGATGGACCAAGGCAATCCTGGAGTGGATACCGCTTGATCACAAACGTCCGCGAAGAAGACCGAAAGCACGCTGGATTGATGACATCGTTAAGTATATTGGACCCGAGTGGCAGAGGAAAGCCCAGGACCGTGAAAGTTGGAAGCATGCTGAAGAGGCCTTCATCCTGCAGTGGATCGATACAGGCTGATGATGATGATGATGATTTAGAGTATATTTTCAAATTTTAATATTTTAAAATATTGACGAACGAATACCATAAAGTGAACGCAACTAACGAAAAATAACACATCGGTCAATAAATCCCCGGTCTGACCTACAGATGGCCTGACTTTGAAAAAAAAACCTTGCAGTGGTCGATTGTGCCAACATTCAAACGTCATGTGTCAAAATTTTATGACAATCTGTCTACTGGTTTCTGAGTTGATGTGCTACTTACTAAGAGGCGCTACTTTTGTTATTTTCAGAACAATAAAAAAAATCAAGTATTGCTTTTTAATGAAGAAAAATACCGTTGAAGCAAAACAATGGCTTGATAAACATTACCCGGACTGTTCCCCAACGAAAATGTTGCAAAACAAAAAAAATTGCTGTGTCACGAAGACGTTAAATTACATGAATTGCACTTCGAATTGCCTCCGCATCCACCGTATTCTCCAGATCTAGCCCCCAGCGACTATTTCCTGTTCTCAGACCTCAAAAAATGCTCATTGAAAAGAAATTTCGCT
>JARFXV010001215.1:202500-345000 GCA_031761425.1 Cosmopolites sordidus
TAATAAAAATATTCAGGATTATAATATCACGCATAGCGTTGAATTACAATATTTAAAGATGTTTAGAATAATGGACATATTAAGTGAATAAAACGGGTGTTATTACGTATTTTATTTGCCACAGGCTAAATTTGTACAGGATAATCAGATTGCTTAACGTAATTTTGTTAACAGAAGTTGTTTGGGATCTCTCACGAAAACGCAACATTTTCTATAATTAGTTGTGAAGTTTTTTCTGTAGTTTATTTCATGATGAGGATTTTTTTCCAAACTCTAACAATGTTTTATCAATTTACGGTAGCAAAACATTTTAACACGGTCAAAATATTTTAGAACGTATTAGATATTATGGGTCTTTCAAATTTCGAGCGTTTTTTTCTTAATTCTTGAATAAAACACAGATGGCGTTGTGGATTTGCCCAGGTCTAGTCTCATTTCAGAAGTGTACTGTATGACATTTATAAAAATGGAGTCGTACACAATACAAGAACGCGTTAAAATTGTTGAATTATTTTATGAAAATGGGCGTCAGTGAATAATGTTTTTAGAAAATTACCGTTTACACAATCATCTATTTGAAAGCATTATCAATCGAATTGTTCAAAACTTTCAAGAAACTGGTGGAAGATAAAAGGAGGAGGAGGATTTACGGTTAGAGGCGCATCAGCATCTATGGCTATTTAGCGACTGGACCTACAGCTTAACGTGGTTTCCGAACCACGGTCATCAGCTACCGACAAACCCAGACCAGCACCCCCCTCAGGCTATCAACCGTTGGTTATGTGCCTACCCATAAGTCTATCAGGAAGCCTACCGACTGGCGAGAGCATGTAGAGCACTTCTCAGAAGGCATCCGGCCTTACTCAGCCTTTAAGTGGCGTGACTGGCCTAGAAACAATCACAGACATTTAGGTGTGGATATGTGTGGGCGTTAAGTTAAGAATTAAAGAAAAACCCATCCGAGCACTGGAATCGAACCAGCTACCTTTGGATTGCCAGACAGGCGACAAACCCACCAGACCACCGCGGCCGGCGGAAGATAAAAGAAGAGTCATAGTGATCGTTCAAAAGAGCATAGTGATTTGATAGGTAAAAGTGTAGCGAAAGACCCAGAAATTTCCACTAGTCGACGTTTGCAACAATTTGGACTCAGTGAATCCACATCATGGCGTATTTTACGAAAGTATTTAGCTCTGAAGATGTATAAGGTTCGAATAACACAGGAACTAAAACCACTGGATTCAAAACGTCGTGCATTTGTTGCACGAGTATGGCAATATAAGCTGAAAATGCTTCTTCCACAAAACTATTCTGAATTATTAGATTCTTACATATCAGACAGATTCTTCAGAGTAAAGCTGGAAGAAGCATACACTGAGTTGAAAGAAATTGGAGTAGGAGTGCCACAAGGAAGCGTCCTAGGGCCTATACTGTACCTGATCTACACAAGGGACATTCTACAATAGTCTCATTTGCAGATGATACAGCTATCCTAACGGTAGGCAAATATTATAAAGAGGCTGCAAATAAACTTCAAACATCAGTTAACCAAATAAACAACTGGATCAAAAGATGGCGTATCAAACTGAACAAGACCAAGTCTATACACGTCAATTTCACAAATAAAAAACAACAACAGATTTCAATTAATATAAATAATGACCAGATCCCCTCTGAAAAGTCAGCAAAATATATTTGCATCACATTGGATGCAAAATTTTGCTGGAAGGTTCATGTCAAAAAGAAAAGAGGAGAGTTTGATATAAGGTACAAGAAAATGTAATGGTTATCTGATCTACCTATAACAAAATACTATTGTATAAACAAATCTTCAAACCGGTGTCGACCTATGGTATACAACTCTGGGACTGTGCCACCAAGAGTTATATTCTAATCACCCAGAGATTCGAAAACATCTCAATGCGCCATGATACATCAAGAATAGTGATCTCCATCGAGACCTTCAGAGGGGCACTTACCAGACTGTTACCAAATTCGCACAGACTCACGAACAAGTTTACTAGAAGTTTATGTACGGCGTTTGTGTGGTGTTAATCTAAAATATACAATAATAACAATGCGTTGTGCTGTGTTTGGGTGTAACTCCGACAATCAGTCGAAAAAGAACCCTTGTGATGTAAAATTTTTTCATTTTCCCAAGAATGAAGTTGCGTGTAAGAAGTGGATTCATGCCATAAAAAGACAGGATAAGTTTAATCTGAAAATGGCTTGTATTTGTTCGAAACACTTTTTTAATAGCGATTTCAAGCAAAATCTTCAACATAAATTGTTAACTTACACACCAAAAAGTTACCGAGGATTGAAGTATAACGTTGTACCGACTCGAAATCTGCCATTTAGTTCTAAAAA
Organism: Cosmopolites sordidus; assembly: GCA_031761425.1. Classification (NCBI taxonomy): domain Eukaryota; kingdom Metazoa; phylum Arthropoda; class Insecta; order Coleoptera; family Curculionidae; genus Cosmopolites; species Cosmopolites sordidus. The sequence goes on from JARFXV010001215.1 coordinate 204,871, forward strand.
ACCAGTATCGAATGAACAATCTGCAAGAATTGAAAAAGGGAGAGAAAACAAGTCGTCACCGAGTTGTTGACTAGGTAAACAAGAGAAAAATAATTGAAATAGAAATTAAACCCAAAAAGAGCGAATCGAAGTATGGTCTTTTATTTATTTATGCTTGATTAGATGTTGGGATGGTGGTAGAAATAGTAATGATGGTGATGGTAGCAATATTTCTAATATTCCATGTCTATACCCTAGATTTGCCAATAAGTGGTTCAATGATCAAGAAATTCGACTCCAAAAATGATCCACTTATGTTGAACAGTGCTCATGAAGGAGATATTGACAATGATCTTCATGAACTTGAATATGATGGGTTCGAACATTTAGCTGGATATATATCATCATCAGCCTGTATCGATTCACTGCAGGATGAAGGCCTCTTCAGCATGCTTTCAACTTTCACGGTCCTGGGCTTTCCTCTGTCACTCGGGTCCAATATACTTAACGATGTCATCAATCCACTATAGCGGTATCCACTCCAGGATTGCCTTGGTCCATCTGTCGTCCCATCGCCTCGCTATATGGCCTGCCCATCTTCATTTCAATTGTTTTACTATTCCAATGATGACACAGACTTTTGTTTATTCCCTGATCCATGCGCAGGACTTTCTGTCTCGTCTTGTAATGCCAAGCATACATCTTTCCATTCCCCTTTGTGCCACCCGAAGTTTTTGAAGTTTAACTTGAAATAAACGATTAAACGATTAAACATGGTAAACGATTCCAGTTTAGAAAGACCCAGCAAGTCCAAATATACCTGGACTGAACATTTAAGTGAAGGAGGTTTACACAAACCTTCTGAAGATTTTCTTTCACAAATGAAACAGCTTGAACAATTTTTTAAGTCTGTTAATGGAGAATCCTTGACCAAAAATTATTTGAATAATTTGATGCTTAGAAGTAGACACATTGAATGCCCAGAAAAAGCAAAAAAACAATTTTTTCGATCGCGAAAATAAGTGTAAAATTAGGTCAAAGAAAGATGACTAAAACTATTGCATAATTACCCTTATATATAGGTAATTCACAATGAAAATAAGCTTAAGAAATATGTACAATTTTAAATTTAGGAAACAAAATGTGGTCATTTTTAATATCAATATAAAATATGGCTAGATGTATTGAATAATTAATATTTTATTTGTGACAAAAAATATCGAATTTAGCTGGATATTACATTAAAAAACCAATATTTAGAAAACTTTCAATTTGCATATTGCAATTTTATATAACCAGTGTATATTATTTTTTACATATATTTTATACTGAGAAACAAAATGATTTGTTTATATACATTTCAAATAATCGTTATAAATAATATTAATCTATAAAACGAAATGTTTTTGTCGATAAATAAAAACTATTCGAACTATCGAAGTTGTTTTGTTCTGTAAATAGTGTTTTAAATTTAAATAAAATTGTGTACGTGTTATATACAATTTTGGAGTCTGTTACCCACATTGATAAAGTATTTATCTTCAATATAAAGCCTTATTTCCAATTACAATGTGTTTAAATTGTATTTCAAAGTCTAGCAACGAAGATATTTGAATTTTACTCAACGAGTGACGTCATGCGCAAGCCGGATATTTTGGTATACGGGAATATCAGGCCCTGATAAAAGCAGTAAACTGTACAGTATGGTTGTTCTAAAGGTTAGTCATCCCTTTATCGGTGGTTATAGGTTATATCTACTTCCTTTTTACATTTTTTTGTATGACTTGCTGTTTTCTGACATTATCCGTAGTGATAAACAGAATTTTAGCCATAAGGTAAGGTAAAATACTACTTTATTTGTATACTGTGATAATTTGAAACAATTTTAGATATCTAAAATACTCCTTACACAAAAAGAATTAGAACATCTTGCGATCAATTTTTTTCGATTCAGATTCAGATGAGTCGCTCATAGAGCCTTTTCCAGGCACTGATAGCGATTCATATCGACCATCTGATTCCTCAGAAGACGATTCGGACAATGATTTATATGAACCAGCAAGAGCAACAAAAAGTAACCAAAGTTATCGATTCCATCATGTGAGGATGTCAGCACCAGTCAATTCATAGCAGCACCTGCATCCCTTATCCAAACGAACCTGAAGCTGGAAATTCGGGGGAGTCTGATTCATCAGAAACGCTGGCGCCGGACTTTTTTAGACTATGGAGGGGGATGGGGGTCAGTAGCAAGAAATTACAGAGCCATTCCACGTTTTACCATACCTTCTGGAATTAAACCAGAAGTTGCGGCTTTGTTTGCAAATGCAAGTCCAGGACAATTTTATGAAACTATTGTAGACGATTTGATTATTTCCTATATTGCGGATCAAACAAATCATTATGCTAGTTGCTTGAAATGTATGCAAGTAATAATTTTCGCTATTATAGTTGGGTAACAACAACTAAATCTGAACTAAGACATTTCTTAGGACTAGTGACATGGATGGGCCTAGTCAAACTTCCTGCGTTGGCTGACTACTGGTCAACCGATCCATTACTGAACATACATTTTCCTCGTTCTGTACTAAGCCGTAATCGCTTTGAAATTTTACTCCAAACAATTCGTTTTGCAAACAACAATCAAGCTATCGCTAGAGACAAACTTGCTAAAATAAAACCCCTATTAGATAAACTGCTGAAGAACTATAAAGACGTTTAAACTCCCGAAGAATACGTATGTGTCGACGAGATTATGTTGCCTTTTAGAAGAAGATTGTCGATAAAAAAATACATAAAATCGAAAAGACACAAGTATGGTATCAAACTTTTTAAGTTATGTTCAGGCACAGGCTATTATCAAGATTTACGCAGGCAAAGATAACGGCGAACGAGTAACTCCAGAAGCTATCGTAACATTTCTTACCGAAGATATTATCGGAGTCGGCAGAACTTTAGTGATAGGCAACTGGCATACCAGTTTAGCTTTGGCTAAAAAAATGCTTGATTGTCATACTCACCTCATTGACACAATACGAAAAACTGCAAAGGTTACCAAAGGATGTTTTGAACAAAAAAACTTAAAAAAGGTGAAGTTGTGGCCATGGAGAACAAAGATGGAATAACAGTACTAAAGTGGAAAGACTAAAGAGAAGCACTTATGCGGTCTATAAAGCATGACGCTGAAATGGTAGAAATAAATAGACCTAGAAATGTAGATAATATACCTAAAATCATAATAGATTACAATCAGGGCAAAAGTTCTATGGATCTCTCCGATCAAATGGGATCGTTATCTAATCCTCTTCGTAGATCTGTAAAATGGTACAGGACAATTGCATTTGAGCTTTTACTTACAACTTCAATTGTAAATGCTTTTGCATTATACAAGAAGGTTATCGGAAGTAATATCACGATTACGCAGTTCAAAAAGGAAGTAATAAGATACCTAGTAAATACTGTTGAAAACGAAAACATTGATAAAGACAATGAACCGTTGATAAAAAGGAGATGAATTCACTCTCTAAAGCAAAAATATGGTGAAAATAAGCATAAAACAAAATGTTGCAAGTATTGTTATAAAAGAAACAACGAGCATCATGGTAGAAAATATGCTACCAAAGTTGACACCTGTTGCGATGATTGCGAAGGAAAACCATTTTTATGTTTAGCATATTTCAATAAAATATATCACAAGGAGTAGTTAGGCTTAGCTCGATGCTTGACTAGTTTTTTAGGTTTTAGGTTTCTTTAAATTCTTAATAAATACCATTTTTCATACTGAATCGTTTTATTTACAGGTGGGACCACACAACAAAAAAACTAAATTTAAAAACATGGTTATAGATATCTTCTCCGAGGCCGTGCTGATCCCCTATAAACTATATTTCCATTATAAAATGGGCCAGCGGCCCACAGTTAGGTGATAACCTGCTGGTCCCATAGGTCCAGGAAATTTTATTTAAGCTGGTCCCATGGGACCTGCGCGGCCGTCAACGTGTTAGGAGAAACAGTTTCTGGGTGAGTTATTGCAAGAAATGGTGATGTTAATTGGCCGCCAATGTGATTTGACTATTTTTTTTGGTGTTACGTGAAAAGCCAAGTCTATAAGAACAATCCACAATCGATTCCTGAGCTAAAGGATGAAGTTATTCGAAGTCATTGGTGAGATAGAGATAGGTTATTCCAAAATGTCCTTAAAATATCGACAAAAGAGTGGACGTCTGTGGAGCTGCAAGAAGTGGTCATATGGTAGAAATTGTTTTTCGTGTTTAAGTTTCATACATTGTGCTTTAATTATCAATAACATGTTTTTTAAATTCAACGCAAATTCTGTGGTTTATTCAAGAATTTAAAAAAAACTGTTCAATTTGAAAAACCCTTTATATATCTGACATTATTCTAACACACCATCAGGAGCTTCAATTAAATAAAAGTAATGGCGAAAAAAAAAAGAAAATTAGGGGGGCGGGGGGCGTCCTTTTTTCACTAAAATAACCCCTCAGCTCAGAAAGTTCCTGCCAAAATATTTAAATCTAGACTAGTTTTTGAGAAAACACTTTTCGGGTTTATTAACATGTGAATCTGGATGATTTAACAGTTGTCTTAATGATATAACCATATTTGCGCTTTTCTAAGATGCACCGTTATACATTGTCGTGCTGATGAAGTTTATCGAAAAACGGTTCCCAATTATCTCGAATCAGATGATTACACGTTAGTACTACTATCACGGTTAGTTAGTACCCAGTCTTAGATTCCCGTTTTGAAACCAGTAATCAGTAATATTTCGTCAGCACTAATTGTTACCGCGTGGCTTCTTTGATTGGTGATTTGTCTAAATCCGAACAGGACAATAACAGAGATATTTTGAAAGGTCGCACGATACGAAGCTAATGAAAGGCTTTCGCACAGTGTTTTGGAATAATTCTCTTCCTAGAGAGCTTCGCAATGTTTTATAATAACTCAACATTAAGTTCCAGACAAAAACTTATTAACTCCCTAAAAATGTTGGTGTGTTGTTAAAGAGACAGTGATCTATCTTTATTGCGTAGTCGTTATTTTCCATTCGTCACACTAGACCAAAAATTGTATTTAATGAGCTATAAAACAATTTTTAGTATAGTTTTTAATAAAATTGTTAAACAACTGACATGGTAAAAACGAAGAGATTTACGACTAAACACCAAACCAGTTTTTTAAAACTTCTCCAAGCACGTTTCGCTAACCATGTTAGCATCATCAGGGGATGATTTAATCTAAGATTAAGGTCGAGTTTAGTGTCTTACATGATAGAAGGAATGATAATCGACATGGAGTAAATATTTCAAATCTAGTATCTAAATTTCAGTAGCATTGAAAATGAGCAAAGTGAGGAATTGATAAAATGATGGACATAATGGATAAATATGTACATGCATTTTTAACGGATCCCTTTCTAGTTTTAAGACTTCGTTAATGATACATTTTATATTTGAATGAAGTAGTGGATGGACCAATGAAAGAATAATCTAAAAATTAAACATATTATTTTATATGTCTTTTTTATTGCCATGTATAAAGAGAAGAATGAAATATAGCTCATTCAGGGAAATAATGGTTGCACATCGTCGTTCTAGAGAAATCTATTGCCAATTTAAATCCATAAAAAAGAAAAAATCAGTTGAAATTCGAAGCACTTTCTTTCCTTCTTCCTCTAATACTATTAGAATAGGATAAAAACACGGTGAGGTGGATCACATTCCGTGAATTCGCTGTCAAGATAACATTTAGGTTTGTGCTTCTGAACAGTGTTGCCGACATAAAACAAATTTCTTCTCCGAATTTGTCATTTTCATGTTCTGATCGTTTTTAAGTTGTGCCTTCAAACGTTTCTGAATTATTTTTAGTGTATTTTTTGTTGTTTTACCTGTTCTGGTTAAATTTTTGTTTTTGTGAGCTTTGTACTAAAAAATCTGCCATTATAATTGCAAAAAAATCCCGAAACCGTTAAGCAGTCGGTGTAAACAACTTGTCACTTATCAGTTATTTAGAGCAGAAACGAGATCGTGAGGCTCCTCTTTTGTCATTAAACGCTGTGCATTTCTCTATAAGGAAAATATCCTGGTGGAATCTCTCGTCGTGTTTGTTACTCACACCACCCAGGTTTTCAAGGAAAAAATCCAAATCTGAGTCGAAGATAAGTATCTTCAAGCAAATATTGCACCCCAAAGCTTTGTGTGAGATTAAAAGTTCATTAATTAAATCTTTGTAACTATTAATTTTAATTAATTTAATCTTGTAGAGGGAGAAAGTAGATTCCAGCCGTTAAATCTAGATTCCAAAAGATCATCCTGCATATCACGTACCAAATCATTTAGGTCACCTTCTGTGGTTCTTTTGAAGTACTTGGTTCATAAGTTGGGTCACACTCTCAAGTTATCGTCTTGACTAGCAGAAGTTTTTTGAGTTTTAAATGGATTTGGAGGTGTTGGCACAGGTATTCACCACTATATAGGATTGGTCTTTTGCAGACGATAGGTCTGGCTACTTTACGGTGTGTGTCGACATAGTTGTGATACCGCTTGTATCAGTCAAACATCTGATGGTCCGTCCAAATCATTGGCACAGCAAAGGATACAGGTTTAGATTCCTTAGTCTCACACATATTACGCATCAGATATGTAGAACCCAGGATTTATCTTGATGACGCCCAGGAAAACCAAAGTAACCCAAATGTTTAGTTATTAATGGTGTGAAATTTCGATGCAGAGAGGTAAAAATGAATTCTTCATACACATAATAAAAACTATCCCGGTGACTTCAACAGTTTCGTGGCATATTTGCTGCTTTAACGAATATCAATAAATTAAAATTTGTTGGCTATGATAGCTATCTAAATTCAAAAATGACATTATTCAACCATAAACACGTATATGAGGTGAAATTGAATATGTAGCTCTCAAAACAACTGAGAATGACTGGAAAATAATTATATGTTTTTTGTAGTGAGAGTAGTAAAAAATCCAAATCTGAGTCGAAGATACGTATCTTCAAGCAAATATTGCACCCCAAAGCTTTGTGTGAGATTAAAAGTTCATTAATTAAATCTTTGTAACTATTAATTTTTATTCATTTAATCTTGTACAAGGAGAAAGCAGGTTCCAGCCGTTTAATCTAGATTCCAAAAGATCATCCTGCATATCACGTACCAAATCATTTAGGTCACCTTGTGTGGTTCTTTTGGAGTACTTGGTTCATAAGCTGGGTCACACTCTCAAGTTATCGTCTTGACTAGCAGAAGTTTCTTGAGTTTTAACTGGATTTGGAGGTGTTGGCACAGGTATTCGGCACTATATGGGATTGGTCTTTTGCAGACGATAGGTCTGGGTACTACGGTGTGTTTCGACTTAGTTTTGATACCGTTTATATCAGTCAAACATCTGTTGGTCCGTCCAAATCATTGGCACAGCAAAGGATACAGGTTTAGATTCCTTAGTCTCACACATATTACGCATCAGATATGTAGAACCCAGGATTTATCTTGATGACGCCCAGGAAAACCAAAGTAACCCAAATGTTTAGTTATTAATGGTGTGAAATTTCGATGCTGGCAGGTAAAAATTAATTCTCCATACGCATAATAAAAACTATCCCGGCGATTTCAACACTTTCGTGGCATATTTGCTGCTTTAACGGATATCATTAAATTAAAATTTGTTGGCTATGATAGCTATCTAAATTCAAAAATGACATTATTCAACCATAAACACGTATATGAGGTGAAATTGAATATGTAGCTCTCAAAACAACCGAGAATGACTGGAAAATAATTATATGTTTTTTGTAGTGAGAGTAGTAAAAAATCCACATCTGAGTCGAAGATACGTATCTTCAAGCAAATATTGCACCCCAAAGCTTTGTGTGAGATTAAAAGTTCATTAATTAAATCTTTGTAACTATTAATTTTAATTAATTTAATCTTGTACAGGGAGAAAGTAGATTCCAGCCGTTTAATCTAGATTCCAAAAGATCATCTTGCATATCACGTACCAAATCATTTAGGTCACCTTGTGTGGTTCTTTTGAAGTACTTGTTTCATAAGTTGGGCCACACTCTCAAGTTATCGTCTTGACTAGCAGAAGTTTTTTTGAGTTTTAACTGGATTTGGAGGTGTTGGCACAGGTATTCGGCACTATATGGGATTGGTCTTTTGCAGACGATAGGTCTGGGTACTTTATGGTGTGTTTCGACTTAGTTATGATACCGTTTATATCAGTCAAACATCTGTTGGTCCGTCCAAATCATTGGCACGGCAAAGGACACAGGTTTAGATTCCTTAGTCTCACACATATTACACATCAGATATATAGAACCCAGGATTTATCTTGATGACGCCCAGGAAAACCAAAGTAACCCAAATGTTTAGTTATTAATGGTGTGAAATTTCGATGCTGAGAGGTAAAAATGAATTCTTCATACACATAATAAAAACTATCCCGGCGATTTCAACACTTTCGTGGCATATTTGCTGCTTTAACGAATATCAATAAATTAAAATTTGTTGGCTATGATAGCTATCTAAATTCAAAAATGACATTATTCAACCATAAACACGTATACGAGGTGAAATTGAATATGTAGCTCTCAAAACAACTGAGAATGATTGGAAAATAATTACATGTTTTTTGTAATGAGAGTAGTTAAGTACAGTCAAATATTATTACAAAACTCGTGTGACAAAAATAGTGTTATTATTTATAGTAATATGTGTTTAGGTTAATAATGTCGATTTTGCTATGAGATGGCGTTACTAATACATTTGTTGATATAAACTAATGACGTCTATAGTATTTTGGAGAGTAAATACACGCCATCAAAAGCCTTCGTTATCATTGTGCAAAAAACATAGTTTTTCATAGCTTTGAATAGATCGAATTATGTACCAGGAAAAGACGTTCTGCGGGGAAGTAATAACTTTATTCCATTTGAAGAAAAAACGGTTGTTGAAAGTTATCGATTGCTGATTGAAGCTTATGGTAAACATGCTCTAACTCAAAAAACTTGTGAACGATGGTTTAAACGCTTCAAAGATAAAAATAAAGATAGATCACTCTCTCCCTGATAACACGCCAACACTTTTAGGGAGTTTTAATAAGTTTTTGTCTGGTACTTAATATGGAGTTATTATGAAACATTGCGAAGCTCTCTAGGAAGAGAATTATTCCAAAACACTGTGCGAAAGCCTTTCATTAGCTTGGTATCGTGCGACCTTTCAAAATATCTCTGTTATTGTCCTGTTCGGATTTAGACAAATTACTAATCAAAGAAGCCACGCGTTAGCAATTAGTGCTGACGAAATATTACTGATTACTGGTTTCAAAACGGGAATCTAAGACTGGGTACTAACTAACCGTGATAGTAGTACTAACGTGTAATCATCAGATTCGAGATAATTGGGAACCGTTTTTCGATAAACTTCATCAGCACAACTCTGTATAACGATGCATCTTAGAGAAGCGCAAATATGGTTATATCATTAAGACAACTGTTAAATCATTCATATTCACATGTTAATAAACCCGAAAAGTGTTTTCGCAAAAACTAGTCTAGATTTAAATATTTTGGCAGGAACTTTCTGAGCTGAGGCGTTGTTTTAGTGAAGCAAGGACGCCCCCCCCCTAATTTTCTTTTTTTTTCGCCATTACTTTTATTTAATTGAAGCTCCTGATGGTGTATATAGAATAATGACGGATATATAAAGCGTATTTCAAATTGAGCAGTTTTTTAATTCTTGAATAAAACACATAATTTGTTTTGAATTTAAAAAATGTTTGCGTTGAATTTAAAAAACATTTCTTTGATAATTAATTAAATTTAATATTTTATTGATAAAAATTAAAACACGAAAAACAATTTCTGCCATTTAAAAGTGGTGATTTTGATATAATATAGGACAAGGAGCGTCTCGGACTATGTATATTAGGATGTATTCTAGTTCAAGAAGCTGCAAACGGTTTAATTTCTTAGACTTTAACCTTCTTAATCATAATAATTTTTTGATCATTTGATTCAGTGTAGATTGTGTACCAGGTGTCCCATTAAGGATGGATCGCGGCCGTATCTTGAAAACTATTTATCCCACAGCTTTGGGGAAAAAAAAATTGTACTAAAAATGATCATGAGAAATTCACCAAAAATATTTTTAAGCTTCTAAAACGACCGCAAGAGGGCGTGACGAGCTAAACATTTTTAAAAATCATTCTTTTTGTGTATTTTCAAGTGTTAACCGAGTAAGAAAAATTCTCAGTTATAATTAGCAAACTGTCTCCTACAACTTTGTTTTATGACATTTTGTCGTAATTTCACGAATAGAGAGGTGGAGGGGAGTTGTACCTATTGAGATAAAAAGTCGTCTAATGTCCGTTTGCCTTAACCGATTTTTCTCAATTTGGATTCATTTAAAAGGCAATTGCTGGGACAATCAGATAATCTGGGAGATAAATTATTTAGTTTATAAATTAAACCGCGAGGTGGCGTTACATTCAACAATAGTTTTTTGAGGTTTTGTTCAGTTTTTTCAAATGGAATGGTACAGCTTTTACTACATGGCTAGAAAGGTAATTTAAAGAGGAATCATCCAGTGAAAACCCGAAATCGACATCTCTGACATGTCAAGAGATATTTCGATTTTTCTGAAAAAAATCAGTTAGTTTTAATTTTTACCGTAATATTAAGTTAAAAATGTGTTCTTAATATTTAGGTCGCAATCGCAACCGCAACAATTATATTTAAAAAATAAAATTATCTATTCATTATCAATCATCATAAATGTTCTAATCCTGACCTTGATAATATTTTCTAATTTAATTACATAAGCGGAAAAAATGCCTTTCCCCAATTGTTGCATTTTCTCTTTTGTGATGCTTAAATACTACTTGACAATATACCTACTCTTTTTTAAACTAGTTGAATGGATGAATGAAATTATGCGTTTTCGGGTTTCCAAATAAACGCATGCAATCCTTAGGTACATTACACAAAGAGTGTAAGAAGGTAATCATAGAAACAAACAAAAACAGTCAAATTAACTTGTCAGTTTTGAAATGCATTACATTTTCAACATTGCATTTATTGATTATTAATAATTATTATAATAATATCTAACAATGCCTTTTACGAATAACGAGGCCTATGACATATTGGCGGTGTATTTCCAATGTTTTGAAAATGCATGTATTGCAGAGCGGCAATATGCAAGTCAATATCCCGAAAGAAGGCATTATTCGAAGAAGGTGTTTACACGTCTAGCAAGACGTTTATGAGAAACAGGAATTGTGCATCCAGATCCAGCCCGCACCAGGTTACGTTCGATTCGTAATGGAGATAATGTCGTAAATGTTCTGGCTAATGTTGAAACCAACCCCCATTTAAGTATCAGACAAATATTTGAAGAATTAGGTGTTAGCAAGACATCCGTTCATCGAATCTCAAGAGATAACAAGCTGCACCCCTATCATGTTGTCTTACACCAAGCCCTTTTGGATAACGATTTCGACAGACGGTTAGACTATTGTCACTGGTTAAAAAATATGTGTAGTGTAAATAAACAATTCTTAAAACCCATACTATGGACTGATGAAGCTACTTTTAGCAGTGATGGAGGCGTTAACTTACATAATATGCACTACTGGGCAGTTGCTAATCCACACTGGATGTTAGAAATCAACCACCAAAATAGATGAAGAGTGTGAACGTATGGTGTGGTGTTTTGGGAGACAAAATTATTGGTCCCACATATTTAAATTTTTTACAAAATGGACTGCCAGAACTAACGGAAGATGTTTCGTTGGAAACAAGAAGACAAATGTGGTACCAGCATGATGGATGCCCTGCCCACTTCTCGCAGGTGGTTCGAAACTTCTTGGATGCTTCGTTTCCAAATCGTTGTATAGGACGGAGTAGTTTACTTTCGTGGCCGGTGAGCCCACCGGATTTGACAGTCCTCGATTTTTACTTGTGGGGAAGACTAAAAGACCTTCTTTTTCAAATTCGTCCTACCACACGAGAAAACATGATTGAAATAATTCAAAATTCAATAACCAGCATTTCAAGAGCGGAAATTGAAGCTGCCGTTTTTAGTAGTCACCGAAAAATAAATCTTTGCATTTCTAAGGATGGAAGGCATTTTGAACATTTAGAAAGGCGTTAAAGTTCAGATTCTGTTAATTATTAGACTGTTGTGCTGATAATTTTATTTGACTGTTGTTATTATTATTATCTTCGTTGTTGGCCCGTTGGCCTTTAAACACGCTCCAAATTAATATGGCACGAAGAATTTGGACCAGTTCTAAGCCTGGGTAAAGTGTGAAGGAGGGCAAACATTAGGGTAATATTTTTTTAACTTAATGCAGGTAGTAGTGAAATAATTACTGATTTTTTCACAAAAACCGAAATATCTCTTGATATATCAGAGATATCGATTTCGGGTTTTCACTGGACGATTCCTCTTTAAATTACCTTTCTTGTCATGTAGTAAAAGCTGTACCATTCCATTTGAAAAAACTGACAAAACTTCAAAAGAACTATTGTTGAATGTAACGCCACCTCGCGGTTTCATTTATAAACTAAATAATTTATCTCCCAGATTATCTGATTGTCCCAGCAATTGCCTTTTAAATGAATCCAAATTGAGGAAAATCGGTTTAGGCAAACGGACATAAGACGACTTTTTATCTAAATAGGTAAAACTCCCCCCACTTCTTTATTCGCGAAGTTCCGACAAAATGTCATAAAACAAAGTTGTAGGAGACAGTTTGCTAATTATAACTGAGAATTTTTCTTACTCGGTTAACACTTGAAAATACACAGAAAAAAAGATTTTTAAAAACGTTTAGCTCGTCACGCCCTCTTGCGGTCGTTTTAGAAGCTTAAAAATATTTTTGGTGAATTTCTCATGATCATTTTTGGTACAATTTTTTCCCCCAAAGCTGTGGGATAAATAGTTTTCAAGATACGGCCGCGATCCATCCTTAATGGGACACCTGGTATATGTTTGAAAATTTTGACGCTACAAAATAGAAAATTTATATTAACAAATATGTCATACACAGTACTCTCTATAATTAGCTATAACATCTCTTTTATACCTAACCTATCCCACTCGATCAAAAGTCTACCAGACTTTTGATCGAATGTTGGTTATTAATAATAGAAACACGAAAAAAGTTTGACTTCAATTATTTCAATAATTATAGAGGTAACGATATTATTAGTATATAATAACATTTTGCAAATATTAAACTTATATTAAAGTTGTAAGATTAATAATGCAAAAATAGAAAATTCCATGGCGGAAATCATTCTACCATAAAAGACTGTATTTAACTGAGGTAGTCGATACTTGATGGAAATTCATTTTAAATAAAAAACCAAGATTAATATCTGAATTTCCATTATATTTCAAACTTTTTCAAATACACACTAAATTAAACTAACTGGCGGAAATTTTTATGGACAATTTAGAAGATATGTCAACATCAGCTATTCAAATCATCACTTTACTGGTATAGATATGTTGATGGGTACTGACAGACAATTAAATCAATTCCTAATCCTAACTTATATAAACTCTTTACATAAGAACATTCATTTGAAGTTGAAGTATAAATCAATACCAAAACTAATTTTTGGTTTAATAAAAGACAGCGGAAAGACCACAAAAGTTTTTCGTTACAAATATGATGTATTTCCTAAATGAATGAAAGAATTGATGAATCAATGAATGAATTTACAAAAAATTGTATGGTTTTTTCAGCGAATCTACTCATTCATTTAATAACTCTTTACGCACGACATAGTTAATTTTCGAGGCGATGTAGCCGTTACGGTAGATGCTGCGGTAAAAAAAGGAAAATGGTAGAGTACGAAACACCGAAACAAATGGATGAAAATGTCAAGTTTATTCCGAGAAAACGATTAGCGGATCTACAACGCGTTTTAAACGATACTACACCGTTTAATTACGATTGCGCAATTCACAATATCGAAGACTTTTCGTTATTATCGGCTTTCGGCGCGGGGAGATTATTGATCGAGACGTGTTATTTGACATTTCGGTGACCCGGAGGAGATTGGTTCATCAATTTTACCACATCATTCGATTTTAATTAGCCTTTATTTCATTTTATTGTTTATGTCTCATTTTATTCAAATTGTGTTAGGGTAGAATGATAGAAGAGAACCTTGAAACAGCTTAATATATTGCTAAGTGATTTTCTATAAATTGCATGGAATGTTGTTTAATAAAATGTTCAACATGTCTTATTGGTGACTTTGATCGACCGATTTAAAGAACCAAACTGATATTAAATATAAAAATTTAATATCTAATTATTAAGTTTTTGATTACAACTAAATGAAACTGTTTCAACTGTTACAGGAAAAAAATTTAAATAGTGCTGTTTACACATCTGGTTATTGAAAAGTCCGCTAACTAAGACGAGCGGTTACCGACATGTACGGAGTCCAAAATATTTCTTCAAATAGACCAAAACAACACCACCAAATTATCTAAAATACCACCGCAACTGAACGAACAAGTCTACGGAAACTTAAAAAAATGCCATCATAGAAGCATAAATCTGTGTTTATTGTGTGTTAAAATTTCTTCCCTGTGTTAAAATTTCTTCCCTACCGGAATCTACCTTAAGTAGGGGAGAGTCGCTGAAGATTGGACCACCACTCTGTCTAGGTCGGATAACACGTATATGTCCTAATGTGAGCACTATATTGAACACGTTATCGCACAAAGTAATAATGCAGTCCATTGTTTGAGTGTGGAGGCAGAGGAGAATTAGTGTTTTAATAGATCTGCACTAAATCATTTAACAAACAACGAAACACTTTTGGTCATTTTTAAAGTAAGTAACAACAAATTGTATTGCATATTTTAAAAGCAAATTTATTCAGGTACAAATTACTGTGATAGTTTTATTAGCACAAGTTAAAAGTAGGGTTATGTAGTATATTTTGGCATTAGGAGTCAAGTTACTTAGATTGGAGCATATCGCCCAAAATGGACCGGTTCAATTTAGGCAACCCTGATAAACTACAATTCCGAATTGGTCTTTTATATCTTTTCAGATCCATATGGCTAAAAGAGGACTTTAAGGACGTTGGTCCGAAAGTGATTTATTAAAGACCGTTGCAGCTTATAGGAATGGTGATACTGGTTTGAACGAGTGTAGTCGTATTGATTATATACCCTAAAGCAACTATAAAGAGATGTGCGGATAAAAAAATACTACTGACAATAAAGCGAAAGCACTTGGTAGACAGCCCACATTTACTAAAGACAAGGAAACAATTCTAATCAAACATAGTCTTCAACTTGAAGAATGTTTTTTTTGGTTTGACTATCCGAGAATTGCGAAAACTAGCTTTCGAATTCGCTGAAAAATAGTTTTTGCTACATACATTTAATAAAGAAAAGAAAATAGCTGGGAAAAAGTGGTTCTACTCATTTATGCGAAGAAATCCACAGCTATCAATACGTATCTCAATGGCAAGAGCACGAGGCTTTAATAGAGAGAACGTAGAACATTTTGTAGATATTTTAGAAAAAACTGTGGACGAGTTTAATTTCACTGCCGAAACTATTTTTAATGTCGATAAATCGGGATTTTCGACAGTACAAAGAACTATTTAATAGGTGGTTGTTTGTAAAAGTAAACGCCAAGTAGAGGGTGTAAGTGCTGAACGTGGCGTTCTTACAACTATGGTATGTGCGGTCAGTGCTGCTGGGTTTTATGTTCCTCCGATGATCATTAAATAAAAATCAACAAAGATCTTCAAATTGGGGCGTCTCAGGCAAGTTTTGTTACTATATCAGAATCAGGTTACATAAAAATCATGTTAACTGCAATCAAGATTCCTTTTACTGCTTGGCGTGCATACGACTCACAGCAAGAACTTAAACGCTTGTACCTTCGCTAGAGAAAATGGAATAGTGTTACTGCGGTTGCTGGGCATATCACCCAACGTTTGCAACCTCTAGATGTTGTTTTCTTTGGACCGCTACAGGTATATTTTGTTCAGGCGTAAGAAACTTTTCTCCGTCAATATAAAGGTGACAAGATATATCAAACTCAAATTTCTAAATTATTAAATGAATCATATGGCAGAACGGCAACTGTGGCCGTAGCTAAAAATACCATTCTTGCCACTGGTATTTGGCCAGCTAACAGACATGACTTTCAAGATCACGGGGTTTGCACCATCAAATATGCTGCAACCTCAACATTGTGGTTATGTTACTGAAATTGAAATAATTACTGGAAATTCAGCAAGTACGTCAATACCCAATGACAGTGTCAGAAAGCGGCAGTGATTTCTCAGGAGAAAAATCGTAAAAACTTTGAGGATATTCTCCATAAAATATCACCTCTATCAACACAAAATCTACAGCCAAGTCCATCGTCTTCTCGAGCAAGTATTGCTCAGAAAGCACAATTATTATCAACTATTGATAACGTTCTGGGATTAAAACGTAGCATCGAAGAAAAGATTAAAAACACAAAACCATAAAATACTGGGAAGAAAAGATATGACAAAAAACAGAAGATTAAAAAGAAAAAACAAAGAGCACACATGAAAAGTACATGGTTTTGTACCATTTGTGATAAAATAAGGGAAGAAGAGGTGGTTCAATGCATTACACTTGGGTTCTTACAAAGTATCCTGGTGTGAGTCCAATGACTAAGAAGTATTTTTGTTTTAATTGTACTTAGTGGTTCATTCTAAGGAACCAGTGGTCGATCGCAAGAAACCGTTTTCCTTGGATGGACCGAACACTCAATTTTTAAAAATTAATTTATTATAATAATAATAAGTAAAATAAAATAAAATAGTTATATGAGTTTGAAGATTACAATAGTACAATTATTTTCCACCCAAAAGTTTTTATTAAATATGTATAAATATGTTTAAATGGTCCAAATTTGGCAACTCTCCCCTATATGTTTCGAAACTTTACGTTGTTGTATATTGATATTGTTAGTGTTATCACGACACGACAGCTGATGGAATCGGAAGAAGACTCATACCACAAATACAACCCGCAACCAATTGTAGGGAATAGCGTTTACAAAATATATTAAGACTGAACAGTACTTACGAAGCAGAAATAATAATAAATCCGCTATTATTGATGTTAAAAAAAACTTTACGGCACACAATCTTTATAGATATAGCTATTCCAAACAAGAAATAGGTGAAGAAACCATGGGACGTGAAATATGTCAAACTAATCCCGATTATTCTATCATCAAGAACTTGATAAACAACGGGAACACGTTAGGCCTCAACAATCATACTGTTAGACCCATACAGAAAGCTGCATTGCCTGGAACATCTTGAATAGTTCGAAAATATGTGAATAAAAAGATGAGTCCAAAACATCCAGCTTTATATTACGGTCCGAAAACATGGACAGGGTTTCCATAGAGCTTATCAGTAGATATCTGGGACAAGTAAATGTCTCCTTAGAACGAGCACGAATACTATTAGACCACGGTTTTTGTTGTGTTAATAGTAAAAATGTTTTGATCACAAAGGAACCTGAGACGTTTCGCAAAACCTGTTTCTATGTTTTCTTGCAAATGTTATAGTCATTAAAAAGCTTATTATCAATAGTAGTAATTAGTATTATTTTCATCACAACTACTTATATTACTGATGTTTATTACATTAGTAATAAACAAAATCTATAAACTCATCATATTCCTTAAAAGTTTTATGTCATTTGGGTTAATTCAAAAACGATTAAAATTATTATGAGCACTGTAAGATCGTATCTCTGCGAAATGAGTTTATTGCTAAAAATATTCATAATGATATAACTGATATATTTAGTAATTATACTACTTTATTTCAAATAATTCAGAAATTATTCTGAAGATTATAAAATGCGGAGGCGACAGTATCGAAGAAAATAGTGTTCAAAATAGTACTCAGCGATGAATGATCACTAAGAGTGTCTCCGCTGACAGTGTTAAAAATATTTTACGTTAAATTTCAATGTTAAAAATGTTTACGTAAACTCGTAATTTACATAAATAACCATTAAACGTAAATACTGCAGCTAAATAAGGTTTGTGATGGTAGATGAGACCAATATTTTAATCCAGAGTCAAAAAGACAAAGTATGGAATAACGATTCGAGACATTGGAGCACTCCAGGTAACAAGATTTACATTTCTATCTATGAGTGCCATTAGCACAATTTTCTGTATCAATTTTTAATAGACTATTCTCCAAATTAGATATCCAGCTATTGTAATTTACGAAGAAGAGGTGATTCAATGCATTACATGTCACGCTTGGATTCTTACAAAATGTCCTGGTGTGAGTCCAAAGACTAAGAAGTATTTTTGTTTTAATTGTACTTAGTGGTCCATTCTAAGGAACCAGTGGTCGATCGCAAGAAACCGTTTTCCTTGGATGGACCGAACACTCAATTTTTAAAAATTAATTTTTTATGATAATAATAAGTAAAATAAAATAAAATAGTTATATGAGTTTGAAGATTACAATAGTACAATTATTTTCCACCCAAAAGTTTTTATTAAATATGTTATAAAAAATGTTTAAATGGTCCAAATTCGGCAACTCTCCCCTATATATTTCGAAACTTTACGTTGTTGTATATTGATATATTCAAATTATGGTATTACAAAAGTAAATTCGTAATTTACATAAATAACCGTTAAACGTAAATACTGCAGCTAAATAAGGTTTGTGATGGTAGATGAGACCAATATTTTAATCCAGAGTCAAAAAGACAAAGTATGGAATAACGATTCGAGACATTGGAGCACTCCAGGTAACAAGATTTACATTTCTATCTATGACTGCCATTAGCACAATTTTCTGTATCAATTTTTAATAGACTATTCTCCAAATTAGATATCCAGCTATTGTAATTTACTTTTTTAGTTGGATTTTTTAATAGTTAAGATGTGATTACTACTGTGAATGAGCAGGATAAGAAAATATTAGTCTCCTTATATATTCATTAAATTTTGGTTCAATAAGGTACGTATTAATCCTATTTACTTGAATCCATTCTTTTTACGGAAGTAGATTATTTAAATATTAAATTGATAAATTATTAAATCGAGTTGTTTGGATTAGGGATGATCTTCTTCCCATCTTAGAGAACTGGGTGAAGCCCTTTAGTACTGCTGTTTGGATCCATCCACGACTCACGACCTAACTGCCTCTGGCGAACGCCTGCTGTTACAGTAACAAAAAAAAACGTTATAACATATTATTGAAGACAAATAATATATAACAAAGCTTCTGGTGAAGATGAAATCACTGCTGAACTTTTGAAATCCGCTGGTCCAGGTACAATCAAGGAAATAACCAAAATTCTACAAGAAGTTTGGCGAACCCAACGGATTCCGGAAGATTGGAAAGATGCTCTAATCCATCCACTGCATAAGAAAGGAGATAGAACGGATGTAAACAACTATAGAGGGATATCTCTTCTCCCAGTTTGTTACAAGATTCTATCTCAATGTCTACTAGACAGAGCACAAGGACAGTTAGAACCTAACATTGGTGAATATCAAGCAGGTTTTCGACCGGGCAGATCCTGCCCTGAACAGATCCTGAATCTGAAGTTGATTCTAAGACACCAAAAACTGTACAATAAAAATCTCGTGTGTACATTTGTGGATTTCAAAAAAGCATATGATTCTATTGACCGCGAATCTTTATTCCGAATCTTGAAAGAACAAGGACTAGATCTCAAAACGCTGGCAATTATTAAAGCAACATTAACTAACACAAGGTCAAAAGTTAAATTCATGGATGACATCTCAGGGCCCTTCGAAATTAAAACTGGAGTGAAACAAGGGGATGGACTCTCGTTACTCTTATTTAACTGTGAAAAAGTAATACAGGAGTGGCGTGAAAAAAAAGTCGGCCCTGAATATTGACCAGCCCATTAAACTGGGGAGAACCAACATCAAAATTGATGGTAGGAGTAAAGCTAAAGTAGAAATAATTAAATGGATTACTGCAATTAAAGAGGACCTAAGATCAGCAAATATTACACAAAGTGAAATTCAGGATAGAGGCTGTTTCAGACACAAGGTTGACGTTTGGAAGGTTGGTCAGAGAGAAAAATGTAGAAAGACTGGAACAACTTGGTATGACGAAAGGAAAAAAGCTCATAGCGAAAGAATAAAATTAATATGGGTGCAAAGGAAAGCTAACAACAACAAACGCATCTAATTGTACTTCGCGTGGTCCACCAGGGTCTATACGTGAATAATAATAATAATATTATTGAATAGTAAGGTTATTTCGAATAATTGTAAATATTTTTATAAATATTCCTATATAAACAATTTTCGAGACAACTTCTATAGAACTTGGTGGGCTGTAAATTCTTATACTTTTTAATATTCGATTAAAATAAAAATAAACAAATAGGTTGTACACATTTGCGTCATTGGTATGTTCAGTGAATGATGCGACCGCTGGCTCTTCAATAGAAGCTTCAATAGCAAATATTACTATTACTATATTGGTGCGTTTAAAGTACGATACGTCCACAAAGGCTCCAAATGAAGAAAAACAAGTGCTGTTTCACTAAGACAGCGCACAGGTCACAAATCATTGGCAACGACGGCTAAATTGCATAAATTGCACTTTGAATTGCTTCCTCATCCACCGTGTTCTCCAGATCTGGCCTCCAGCAACTATCTCCTGTTCTCAGACCCCAAAAAATGATCACCGGAAAGAAATTTCACTCCAATGAATAGGTAATTGTCCAAACTAAAGGCTATTTTGAAGGCAAAGAAAAACCGTTGTATAAAAAGGTGTAGAAATGGTAGAAAAGCATTGGAATGATTGTATTGCTCTTCAAGGGGAATATATTGATGAATAAAGTTAAAATTTTCAAAAAAAGTGTATTTTATTGTGGCAGACCGGAGGCTTATTGACCTATGTGTTATACTTCTAAAGGGGCCGTTAAGTTTGCAAATTTATAATTCTGTCCCTTTGATTTCTTATTTATGTTGGAGTCAGATACCTTGTCAGACAATCCACACTTTAGTTGGAAAAAACGTCGACCAATAAGGTAGTAAGCAGCATTTTTGTAATATTGCTTTAAAAATATAATGCGCGTTTATGGTTTCGTAAAGTGATCCACAAATATATTTCGGGAAAGCGATTTCAAAAATGATCGACCCTTGCTCTTTTTTTTCAGTTTACCGCAGTTTTTTCAGTTTCAGTTACCGCAAGACGGTTTTACTAAATACATAAGATAAATTATTGATACACCCTGTATAAACAAAAAAATATTTAATTAACATAAGAGTTAATGGTTTTGAACGGCGAAAATTACAGGTGGTTAAAACTTATTACTCACAGCTTCCTAGTTAAAAAAAGACAAGTATTTTTCTATCTTACGAAAGAGCACTATATTAGAAATAAAGATCGATATTTTTGATAATCCCTACTATAATCTATGCGTTTATTTTTCTTTATTCTTCACTTCTGGCTGTGAAAGTGGCAATTACAGTAAAAGCAATTTCAATATATTGTTCTTAAGACACGTTTCGATTTGACACGGGTCACAGGTCGAGCCAGGTCTTCTACTGGTAGCAGTAAAAAGTATTGAGAATGCTCCGATATTTATGTTCTTGATAAAACGCTGTCGAGAGAAACGGTTTAGCCTCTTATCGATAGTTATCGAAAGGTACTTTAAAATGCACAGGACAAACGTGTAAATAATTCCAACATGTAAAAATCGATTTGTAGATTTCTAGCTAAATGGTAGAGCCATTTATCTGGGACATAATTCTGCCAGATAAATGGAAGATTGGTTCAACAATACAGGTAAACAAATTTTAACTTTTTTGAGGTATCATTGGTGAAAATAGGTGTATATGAAGTATTTTATAGTGCTAAATCCGAAAATGATAAGCTAAGTAGTGTAATGCTGGGTCCACATCAATACAAATTTGCGTTGTGCGGGCTGTATGGCACACAAAGTCACACATAAATATTGTCGTCGCACAGCACGCACACAAACTATTTGTTGTCCACCAGATAATTCAAACAAATTGTTCCAGTAAATTCAATACACACGCAAAATTTTATTATTGTGGACCCAGTTTAACATGTACTTTTTTTATATAAGGTGGTGGAAAAATAAACGGAAAACATATGTTTACAATCAAATATTTATTTAATATAAACCTGTAGAAGCACCATTACAATGTAATACGATTTACTGAAACAATTTGTTTTGATTATCTGAATTATATTTGTGCATGACCTTGTGTGTCAGAGCGTATACAATGCTTCGCACGTACACCACATACAACACAAATTTTTATTAATGTAAACCCAGCTTAAAACGTGTTAAATCTACGCAAAAACTATACTGAGGATTATGCGAATAGAAAATACATAAGAAGTCATACAGCGACGAAAACTTTTACTTTTCCTCTTATGTTCTTCTTGTTGCCTAGAAATCATATCCTTATACTTACAAAATACTTCCAAGAGCAACTTGCTGTAACTGCGGGGGTTCGCATACAGCGAACTTCCAATGTTTGGAGGCAAGACCCAGTCGAGGCGTCTCAGTAAAGGCTGCAAAGTCTTCGCAGAGAGGGCTTCTTGGGATCTCTGTACCCAAATCCCAAAATTCCGCTCCTCTTATACCCCCACCAAACTTCGTCTGGGAGCCCCAAAGGAGCTCGGTTCCAACTAGGTCCGCTCCACAAGATAACCCAATTTCCGGGCTTGTGGAGCAAATAATTGCTCATATACTGGATCAAATTCAGGTCGAGTTGAGCTCGGCGCTCCAAACTTCCCTTGTAGCCTCATTCCCAAATAAACAGCCCTTTAACCTCCGTGGTAGTAAGCCTATGGGGCTCGTACTTCTCGAGTTTCCGTCTTACATAGGTACCATACAAGCTAATCCGCTATCGCAATTCCTATCCCGATCCATCTGGCGGATCAACGATAACCGCTGATTGTCGGCTCGGCATTGGTAGTGACCCGGCTCCTTTTTCCGATGAAGACAAGGTGCCATCCCAGGTAACCTTCACAAAGTTTCTCTGGACTTTGTTGTTACCCCGCTTCTTAATAGTATTTTATGCCCCGCAAAAGAAAGGGGGAAATTCCAACACTTCCCGGTATAGCTAGAATCCTAAAAAACATACAGACCCATTTCGGGCAGTTAATTTTTTGCATCACGTAATTGAGAAAATATTTCTTTTAGATATTTAAAACCATTATCTTCTTTGTCCATGACTTTGACTAAGTTTTTCATTAGTTCAAGCTTAATATGAAGAGGCGGAAGAAGCTCCATTTTTGGGTTAATAAGGGGGAAATAGGTTAAGTTTAAAGTACCAGGTTCAAAAGAAGTTCTATGGGGTCAAACTTTCTTACTATAATGTTCCTTTGTTACCCTATTGTCCCATAGACTCAAAAAGCACTAATATTTTGTAAATCCTCCTTGATGTCCTAGCAATATATCTACCTCTTTTTAATTCCCACACAAACAATCTATAGACACATATTTCGATCCTTCCATTTTATAAAAAATTGAAAATGTTCCGTTTCATTTCCGTTTCACATTCCGTTTTCGGTTTTCCACTTAAATTTTTATCTGAAAGATTCCTATTGAACCTGTTGAAGAAGAAACCGTTGGATTTTTTGCAAAATCGACGACTGGAATTTGCCATTTTATAACAATCACCGTAAAAAACACTTTACTGTTAAACGAGACAGAGACTAAACTATAGAAAACAATGAAACTGCCCTTAAAAGTTCGTAGAATACTATGGAAATGCCCCCTTTAAGGTCCTGTATTAATTCCTACATTGTCTAATACAAAGTCAGATACAAATAATTTCAAATACCCCATGATATAAAGGAGAAGTAGACACTTTTAAATGGAATGTGCTAGGCCATTTCTGCGGAAAGGTGTTTAAATAACTACCAAAATGAATCGCAATAAGAGCATTCTCATCGATGTTACAAAATTTATGTCGACCTGAGTTATCGTTAATTAGTTGATTAGAAATATTCTGATCATCCCTGAAATCGAGTAGTAGAAAACCGTTCTGATAATGAGTACTTTTTGAATATATCTTGTATCCGCTATTTTCTGACCTTTGAAGGTGAGCATCGCAATTTGCAACATTAACTTCTCGTTGCTGTAACCTTTTAACTGAACAGAAGATTAAATATTATTAACACACCTGACAATTATCGCCAACAGAAAACTGTTTATTGTTAAAATTAACGTGTCTTTTTCCAGGCTGCTTAATTATTATTATTATTTATTTCATGTCCAGAACAAGACTCAAATATGACTAAATAACAATATTTATTTCCATAGTGATTATCAATAAAGTACTTAAAAACTCTTTTATCTGTTAAAAAGGTGAGAAAATTACAGTTATTGTTCAAATGAGGATACTTTAGGATATCTCTCAGTATAGTAGAAAGAGAAATTTTCGCAGATGATCCGTTTGGAAATGTCGCCACTCGAATCGAATCGATCGAAATCGAAATCGAATATGAAACATAGTATTTTTATTCATGAGTTTGCTTATTATCTTTGATAATCTCATGTGATCTTTGCTACAGAATAATTCACTGAGCCCATAAAACGAAAAGTGTACGATTTCCTTGCTTATATTCACCTGATTTGACTACGTGCGACTTCCGAATATTTCCAAAACCGAAACCGATGATGATTTTTTTAATTCCATTTGTTTTTCAAGCAATTGGCCTCCTACCTGCGCAATAGTCAGAGAAGAAGAAGTCAGAGTCATTATTGGCTTCCGAGGTGTTAATAGTTGTTGATTTATCGGCACACATCAAAGATTTCACATTTTATTAAAATTTCTCGACGAGCGTTTCGTTAGCCATGTTAGCCAAAAAATAATGACAAACTGTAAGAAGTTTGTAAAGAAGTTAATTTAGTAAGTTCGCAGATCAGTTTTCTTATTTCGGCAGATTAATTAAATATATGATTGGCTATGCCATATAGCCATGGTAGAGTAGGTAGCACTATAACATATAACTTTATTTCGGAAACTCTGCAATATTTTTTATATTGTTATTACTTGCAGTACCCCAAAGTTGAATTCCCAGCACCATATCGGGCTAAGAATAGCTTTATACAACAATAATTTCTTATCTAGAGCTATTTCTTGTTTTTGCAACCAATAGACCAACACATTTAATAAAAATTCCGATCTAACTGTTAACATTTTTTGAAGATATTCTTCTTTCGCGAAATTTCTCTATCAAACAACATGCCAGTATATTTGATATCATTGGTTTGGGGAAGTTGACACATAACTGCTTATTGACACTGCACAGGTGGGCAAGATTTATTAAGTGATACCATTTCTTAAACCATTCTTAAATTTTCCATAGGCTAGTTAATCTACAAGTCCCTCGCTGCTTGGGTTGACATTTAAAGACCAGTGTCGATATATTCACAGTATATACATACATGCATAGGCCCAAATACGCTTCTTTGCGGATACCGGAACTGATAGGATTGATATTAGACAGTTTAACGTTTTGCTTTATAAGAAAATGCCGATTGGTAATGTAAGAACAAGAAATTTTAGCAAATTTTTTGTACTTGCTAAAATTTCTTGTGTCAAATAAGGTCAAAACTTTGCACGTGTGAAGTAGATAAGATTTTGGTTTTGGGATGCAATGCCATCTAGCGGCAAAAACGCGTGAAACTTTTGTATCAGCCCAATATATATTTTTGTATCGATTAATTTTAAATATTCTTATAAAGAAGTGGTAGTGTTATCTACATTAAGGTTTTATCGGAGACAAAAGTACTAAAAATGAATATTAATAAAACATTGCAAAATTGGTTCGAAACATTTTTTAGTTGAGAGTTTTTCTTTGTATGTTTGTAGATCCCCATACTCCCTCACTTAAAAAATTCCCCACTTAAAAAATTACGATTATTTGAAATGACAAGAACTTTTGAACGGCTTAGTTAATAGATTTGAAATTTTCGCACTGGCTTACCACTTTAACGGAAAGATGGGTATGTGATGCCAGTAAGAAAATTTTAAACTTGTATGTTGACAACCCTGCTTTTCCGACTGAATTGTGGCTCTCGGTGAGAGATGATGGAACTAGCTCAGATAAAGAAGAAGACTTTAGCGATTGAGATGATGATCCGGACTATGTTTTGCCTGCTCAATTGCAAGGCCACAGCGAAGAAACGGTTAAGGAAGCTCTGATAGAAACCAAAAAAAAGTAAGTGTGACGCACCTGGGCTTTGCAGTCGCGTCATGCAGATGTGGCAAGAACTGAGAGATGATGGAACTAGCTCAGATAAAGAAGAAGACTTTAGCGATGGAGATGATGATCCCGACTATGTGTTGCCCGCTCAATTGCAAGACCACAGCGAAGAAACGGATGAGGAAGCTCTGATAGAAGGTGAGATTGTACACAAAAATCAAACTATTGATAATGATGGTATTTTTGATAAAGTTGGGGGTGTTGATGAGATGGTTGTTGAAGAAGAACAAAGTCGGTGACTGCCTGATTATATATTTAGTTGGATGAGGAAAAATGAATCAGGACCACCATATTTTTGGCCAAGTAAAGAACCAAATAGATATGCTCGCACTCTTAGTAGAAATATTATTCGCGGATCACATGGCCTTGCAGGTCCTTCGAAAGCTTTGGAAAGTTTGTCTGACAAGGGCAAAGTTTGGAAATTCTTCTTTACCGATAAAATGGTCCAAATGATTGTTACTTATACAAATCAAAAACTTTCCTCTGTCAGAAGCTCATTAGATCCCAATACTAAAAAATCAAAGTACCGAGACACATTCGTTACATATATGGAAGCTTTTATTGTTAAGCGTGCCCATGAAAAAATGAAGTCATTGTTTTGAAAATATGTTATAAACAGGCCCTAGTTCAATGCTACAATGGTTCAAAAACGTTTTGAAATTTTGACATCGGATTTGCAGTTTAACGATTTAAGTACTCGCGAGTAGAGAAAGGCAACAGATAAGGTACCTCCTATTAGCGAAATATTTACGGAATTTATTTCAAATTCGCAAAAAGCATATTGTCCCCATATTATAAAAATTTGACATACCGATAAAATTTTAGTGTCGTTTCGTGGTTCAAGTATATATGCTTGCTTGTGTATGTATATATGCTTGTGTGATGCAAAGACCTCTTACTTTTATAACGCGTACATTTACACGGAAGCGGGTCCTGATGATTGAAGCTAAACTTTGAAGCTAAACTTGAAGCTAAACTTAGTGTAATGTGCACGACTTTGTACAGTAGTTGAAGATACGAACAGGAACGAGACATGTGACAACGATTTCACTTCTATTGAGTATGTTGATGAACTTTCTAAAAGAGGCCTAACTTATGCTGGCACAGTGCGGAAGGATAAGCATTTTTCTCAAAGGAATTTCTTCCTAGTAACAACAGAGTTGTAGGGTCAGCTGTTCATTATTTTAATGGGTCACACAATCTTGTTTCTTTTGTGATTAAATAAAATAAAGCAGTTGTGCTGATTTCAAAAAAACAGTGCACCAAAAAGCAGAGATAAATCCACAACATAAAAAAACCGGAAATAATTTGCTTTCACGACGAAACCGAATGCGGGGTTGATTTACTAGATATGAAATGCGCAGTATATGCGTCCAACAGAAGAACTAGAAGATGGCCGATCGCTGTATTCTATAGAATAGTAACTATTTGTAGCATCAATTCTTTTATTCTTTGCTAAATCTACAACGATTGACTTTTGATTGAAATTTGACTAAGTAGTTCTTATATATCTCTTTCTATTAAAAATGAATGTTTCTACCCCATATAGACATTCTGGCTTTATAACTGTGTTGTAATGTCTCAGTTTTGTGTTTTTAGATATGCATTTTTTGTTGTAAATATTTTGTGTAAGTCTCAATGCCGTTTCCATTTTTTGACATCTCCCTTATTGGCCGCTTTTTCCAACTCATTTTCCATGATTATTTCACCCAAATATTTGAATTGAGAGACTCGTCTGATGTTACCATATTTTGTTTTTAGAAATGGTGTTCTTAGTCTGTTGCAGGTCATGTATTGTGTCTTTTCAAAGGAAATTTGGAGTCCTACTTTTTCTGCTGTTTCTTTTAGGATTTCAATCTGTTTTTGTACCGTTAATATATCTTGAGTCAAAATTGCTAGATCACCAGCAAACGCCAGACAATCAAATTTCATGTTGGTTCTCCCCACTTTAATGGGCTGATCAATATTCAGGGCCGACTTTTTTTACGCCACTCCTGTATTACTTTTTCTAGAACACAGTTAAATAAGAGTGGCAAGAGTCCATCCCCTTGTCTCACTCCAGTTTTAATTTCGAAGTGCTCTGATATGTCACCCATGAATTTAACTTTTGACCTTGTGTTAGTTAATGTTGCTTTAATAATTGCCAGCGTTTTTAGATCTAGACCTTGTTCTTTCAAGATTTAAAATAAAGATTCGCGGTCGATAGAATCATATGCTTTTTTCAAATCCACAAATGTACAGACAAGATTCTTATTGAATAGTTTTTGATGTCTTAGGATCAACTTTAGATTCAGGATCTGTTCAGGGCAAGATCTGGCCGCTCAAAAACCTGCTTGATATTCACCAATTTTAGGTTCCAACTGTCCCTGTGCTCTGTCTAGTAGACATTGAGATAGAATCTTGTAACAAACTGGGAGAAGAGATATCCCTCTGTAGTTGTATACATTCATTCTATCTCCTTTCTTGTGTAGTGGGTGGATTAGAGCATCCTTCCAATCTTCCGAAATCCATTCGGTTGGCCAAACTTCTTGTGGAATTTTGGTTATTTCCTTGATTGTATCTGAACCAGCGGATTTCAAAAGTTCAGCAGTGATTCCATCTTCACCAGAAGATTTATTATTTTTCGCGTAGTGGTTGGTCAAAATATTTCGCAAGTTCTTTGCAATTGTCTTGGTTATTTAAAGTTAATTGTGCGTTTTTCTTTTGGAAGCAAAAACTTTGGGGTTGATAGCCTGTTAATTTAGTTTTAAATGTTTTGTAAAAGTTTCGTGTATTATTTTTTTGGAAAACTTCTTCTATTTCATTAAGTTGATTGTTTTCATATTTTCTTTTAGTTTGTCGAATTAGTTTCGATGTTTCTTTTCTTACTTCCAAAAAGATGTTATAATTTATTGCTGATTTTTGACTGTTCCAATCTTTGAATGCTTTACTTCGGATTAATGCTGCTTATTCGCAAACTTCATCCCACCACGGATGTTTTCTACGTTTTTGTAAAAGGACCAACTTTAAGGCTGTATTAATAATTTTTTATTTCAATTCTTGCCAGTTCTGTGCTGATTGTTTGTCAAACTTTTCTATTAGGGTTGGTTTTATTTTCGTAGGGTCGAAGTTTTCGAGGTTTTAAGCTAAGTTTGATTCTAGTCAAGTAGTGATCCATGTATATGTTGCTATATAGCTTCTTTCCTGTCTTGAACATTCAAAATCTCTTTATAACTGGGGTACGACATGGCAACATGGTCAATTTGAAATTCACCCATGTACGTGTTTGGGCACCTCCAGGTCTTTTGTTTTGCTATTTTCTTCTTAAAATGGGTTGACATTATTTTTAGATTAAACTGCGAACATAGTTCAACCAATCTTCTACCATTCTGGTTAGTCCATTTATGAGCGGGAAAACCGCCGACTGTTTTCCTGCACTTTATTTATTTCCCTAGTTGGGCGTTGAAATCACCCAATAGGATTTTTACTTGGTTAGAGGGAATTTTAGATATAGTCTTTTCCAGAATTTACCGGGACTTATTTACTTTTTTAAGATTAGATTTATTTTCTTCGTTAACTGGGAGGTGTGCATTAATTAATGTATAGTTTTTATTAGCACACTTAAGGAATAGTGTCATAAGTCGATTATTTTCTGGCTGGACATTACTTATAGAACCAAGAATGTTTCTTGAGATAGAGAAAGCAATACCGAAATGTGGTGTATTTTTGAGTATTCTTTTTTTCGTTTTACTTTTAAAAAGTCTGTAGTTGCCGAATTCCAAGGTGTTATCATCTGTCAATCTGGTTTCCTGCAAAGCTAAAATTTGGATTTTTTGCTGATTCGATGTTCGCCCCAATTCGTGTAGTTTTCCTGGGCGCAGGAGATAATTAATATTTACCGTTCCAAAGAAAGTTTTTGTTTTCGGTTTCAGACGTTGGGCAGAGGTCTCTGACTCCCTCTGAGCGAAGCCTAGACGCCCTAGAATCCGAAATTGTGGTTGTACCAGCAAAACTGGCAGAGGATTGTGTACCTCCTGGAATAATTTTGTAATTACTAGAACGCTTCATCTTGTATTTTGAATTAAATGTTTGAACCATGACGGCTCAGAGGTCAAGACTGGAGGGGTTACCACTGGTGAACAGACGCTGACCACTCAACCGCTTGAGTCTCTTAGCTTGACGCTAAGTGAATTTAGTTTTTTTTTCATATTTCATATTTTTTTCATATTATTTGATATATTTAATTTAATTCTAGATTATATGTAATATTTGCCCTTTCTTTGTTAATTATATATTAATTTTGAGCATGGTCTTTCTTAATTTTGCTTTTCTACGTTCTGTAAAGAAAAAAATTTAACGAATTTATGATTTTCGGTAGTTTTGCCTCCGATTGTACCTCCGATACATCCTTAAGCATGGATATGTATCAAACAGTATCATATAGTATAGATCAATCGCATGCCAGTGTTAGAGTTATTAATCTGTATATGACAGAAATAAACTCAAATCACCGAATATTTTTCGGTGGTTTTAACTCATATAACTCATATTTAATTTGTATAAGTACAACAAAGTTGTCTAATTTCCACTTACATTTTTTTCTAAAACATAACGCGTTTCGCTACACTGTAACTTCTGCGGATGGTTAACAAAGTTGTTTTAGCGAAAAATTTAAGTGGAAATTGGAAAACTTTGATTAATTCATACAATTTAGTATGAATTTCCATCAAGAAAATGATGCAACCATTCACATATTTAATTTTTTTAATCATGTTTTTTTAAGTGAAAATAGGGACAAAACGTACATACGTACATACTCGACTGTATCATGTGCGTGTTGGACTCTTTTTGGATTGGTGAAATGTTGTGAATTCGCATCACTGACCTGCTGTGAAGTTAAGTTAAATGAAGTGATTTAGTGAAGTGCTGTGAAGTGAAGTTAAATTGACCACGTGAAAAGTTTAATTTGTGCATACTGTGCATTGTTTAAATTGTGTTTTAGATAATCATTATTTTATTTGTTTAATTGTAGAATCACTGTGCAGTATAAGAGTGAGTACTTAATATGCTAATATTTTTAAGTAGAAAAATGAATAACAAAAACAAAGCATTTATTTTCGAATATTTCCAATATTAGTATTGGAAATTATATAATGAAATTTTAATTATTCATACCATAATTAATTTAAAAACTCAGTTATTCCGAAGTTTCTAGTTTTCACTTCTGTCGGCAGGCCCCACGACTGCCTATCTTTTTTTTAATTTCAGATTTAACCATAATTTAACCATAATTTAACCAGTATTTACTTGACTATTGTACGGTAAACAAGTGCTTCGAACGCGCTCTTATCTTATCGTAAATAAAAGTAATAAAAAAATCATATTCGGCGAGTGATGCCGGCGGCCGGGCCGTGTCGAGATCGTTTATTTATCGGGAAACACAATACCTACATTCCTGAGTGAATGAAATAAATAAGGATGGCTTTATATCAGCCAACAGCAGCGTCGGAGGAGGCGATTTTAATGCAAACAAACCAGGCATTATTATTTCAAGAAGATTATCCACGTTCACAAAATGAACAGATACTATATAACAGCTGGAAATCAGCTGAGCATGAAAAAAATACTGCCAAATATAGAGTGGACCAACTACAATCCCAACTAGATAAAATACATAAAATATATGAAGAACTGAGCATAAAATATTCAGGGATAGAAAAGAAACTGTCTAGCAAGACCGAAGAGCTAGGGACAGCTGAATACAATACCGATGAAGAGGAGCTGGCTCGCGAGACAGGGTGGATACGTACAAAGAACAGGAAGAAAAGAAAAATGGATACTTCGCTAACACCACCACTACAACAGACTAGCAGGATTAATGTAGAAAGGACTAAAAAAATACAAGCACCTCCACCCATCATAGTGGACAACATTAATAATTTTAATGATCTTCACGCTATAGTGAGCCAACTTCCTAACGCTCAGATTAAAGTCCTTAATGACAAGAATA
Organism: Cosmopolites sordidus; assembly: GCA_031761425.1. NCBI lineage: Eukaryota > Metazoa > Arthropoda > Insecta > Coleoptera > Curculionidae > Cosmopolites > Cosmopolites sordidus. The sequence goes on from JARFXV010001215.1 coordinate 237,197, forward strand.
TTAAAATTAATCTACAGAATGAGACAAATTTTAAAATGCTTTCAGCAGCATTAAATGAAAAGAAATATTCTTGGCATTCTTATGAGAATAAGCAGAATAGGCCAATTAAAGTTATGGTAAACGGACTGCATCACTCTGTAAAACCAGAACATATTGTACAAGAAATGCAAAAACGAGGCTACAAACTCATAGAAGCCACCCCAAAATTAAAATATAAAACAAAGCAACCCTTAAATATGTTCATGCTCTCATTTAACCACAACGAGAGTGTGGATAAAATATACGGAATAACTGATATATTAGGAGTCAGAGTTGAAATTCTACCATTGAGAAAATCCAGGCTGGTGCCACAGTGTAAAAAATGTCAAGCATACGGTCACACGCAAAAATACTGCGCTATGGAGCCACGTTGTGTTAGATGTACTGGTAAGCACCTCACAATGGAATGTGATAAACCAAAAAATACCCAACCAAAATGTGTACACTGTGGAGAAGGACATCCAGCCAACTACAGAGGATGCATAGTTGCCAAAGAAATGCAAAAATTAAAGGATAAACGTACCAAGAAACCAACTCTTCCTAAACAGCCACAAAGAAATAATCAACAAGCGCCAGCCGACATCGCAAGTGCAGGAAAAAAATCTTTTAGCGAAACAGTTACTGGTAAGCCTAAAAGCCCTACCCAAGAACAAAATCAAAACGTTTCTATTCAAGACTCTTCAACAAATAATGGAGAAATTAACACAAATGGACGAACGTATTAGCAGACTCGAAAATAGCGCTAAAGGAGCTATTCCTAAATATTCAAATGGCAGATAACCTTAGAATTATGGATTGGAATGCCAATGAACTCTTGCAACACCAACAAGAACTGCAAGTAGTCCTAGATATGGAAAAGATTGATATATGCCTCATTTCTGAGACTCATTTTACTAATGAATCATACATTAAATTCAAGGGATATAAAGTATACCATACCATACATCCCGAAAATACCGCCAAAGGTGGAAGTGCCATCGTAATTAAGGAATCAATCAAGCATCACCAAGAAATGGGATATAAAACAGAACAGTTTCAAGCTGCCTCTGTAAACATTAAAACTAAAACATATGAGATCATAGTCTCCGCAGTTTACTGTCCGCCTAGACATGCTCTGAAAAAACAACAATATTTAGACTTTCTAAATAGTGACGGATATAGGTTTATCATTGGAGGTGATATCAATGCCAAACACGTTCAGTGGGGATCCAGGTTAACCAATACAAAAGGAAAAGAACTACTACAAGCAATTAACCAACTAAAATGTGAAACAATGTCAACTGGTAAGCCAACATATTGGCCTACAGACCCCAATAAAATACCAGATCTACTTGATTTTTTCATAACTAGAAATGTGTCTGTAAGCTATATGCATGTGGACGAGGCATGGGATATGAACTCTGATCACTCTCCCATTCTTCTGATCTTAAGTGATAGCATCATACAGAAGGAAACTCCTCCTATATTGACAAATCGACTGACTGACTGGCAGAGTTTTAAACTTCAACTTGAAGAAACGGTAGACTTGAGAGTCCACTTAAGAAATGAAGAACAACTCGACAATGAAGCGGAAACATTTTTAAACGTTATCCAAAGGGCTGCATGGGATAACACACCTAATATTACTCCTAGAACCAAAGGCAATAACTACCCCAGAGAAATAAAAGAACTCATAACCGAAAAAAGAAGGCTTAGAAGAATATGGCATCAATCTAGATCGCCAGCAGATAAAACTAGATTAAATAATGCAACAAAGCAACTGAAAAGGGATATACAAAAAAATAAAAATTATACTATAAGTAACTACCTAAGTGAACTGTCAAATGACAGTAAAACTGACTATTCACTATGGAAAGCTACCAAAACACTAAAAAGACCAATCCTGCAGAATCCACCAATTAAAATAAGACCTGTTACCCCAAAAGAAATTGCACCAGAAATTGAAGAAAACATCAACACAAAAAAAGCCCCAGGGTTTGACTTAATCACGGGAGAAGTCATGAAACAGCTTCCTCGTAAAGCTATAGAAAAAACTTACATATCTTATAAATGCCTCTTTTAGATTAAAGTATGTACCTAAGATATGGAAAGTAGCAGAAATGATAATGATCCCAAAACCCGGAAAACCACCGAATGAAGTTTCATCTTACAGGCCAATCTCCTTGCTACCTGTTATTTCAAAACTGTTTGAAAAAATATTCCTTAAAAGATTGAAGCCAATCATTGAAGATAAAAACATAATTCCAGACCATCAGTTTGGATTTAGAGAAAGCCACTCAACTATAGACCAGGTCCATAGGATAACAAATATAATTGAAAAGTCACTGGAAGAAAAAAAAAATTGTTCTACCGTATTTCTCGATGTGGCCCAAGCCTTCGATAAAGTGTGGCATGAGGGCCTCAACTACAAATTAAACAAGCCTTTGCCTAAACAGTTTGCGCAATTATTAAAGTCTTATATCTCAGATAGATATTTCAGAGTTAAACAGGAAGATGCATACTCTGAACTAAAAAATATTAAAGCAGGAGTACCGCAAGGTAGTGTATTGGGACGAGTCCTTTACCTATTATATACCAGTGATATTCCTGAATTAGACCCAGACACGATAGCAACATTTGCTGACGATACTGCTATTATGACTGTAGGCGTAGACCACGAAGAAGCGGCAATAAACCTGCAAACCTCAGTTAATAAAATTAACAACTGGACTAAGCAATGGCGAATCAAATTAAATGAGTCTAAATCCGCCCATATTACTTTCACGAACAAAAGAAATCAACATATCCCCGTTAGTATAAATAATATCCAAGTACCATATGCTAATACAGCAAAATATTTGGGTATAACATTAGATGCCAAGCTACGCTGGAGGGCTCATGTCAAAAAGAAAAAAGAAGAACTTGACATCAAATTTAGAAAAATGTATTGGCTGCTTGGACGAAATTCTCCTCTATCAGTCTACAACAAAGTACTCTTGTACAAACAAATTCTAAAGCCCGTATGGACATATGGCATCCAGCTGTGGGGTTGTGCCAAAAAGAACAATTTGGAAATAACCCAGCGATTCCAAAACAAAGTACTAAGGAACATTGCAAATGCCCCTTGGTATTTCAGAAACAGTGACCTCCATAGGGACTTGGAAATGGACACCGTTACCCAGACCATTAGCAGATTTGCCCAGAGTCACGAGCAGCGACTTCTTCAGCACGTCAATGTCGAGGCCATCCAGCTCCTTGATAATGCAAGTCAAATCAGAAGACTTAAGAGGACCAAATCCTTTGAGTTGGTTTGAACGTTTGTGTTAGTAAAAAAGCAGAGCATAGTGCTGGTGTATACGTTAATATTGGTGTAATTAAGTTATTGGATTTAATTTAAGGGATACTAGTGAGTAAGTTCTTAAAATCATCTTTTCTTTTGTAGTAACTTAGGTTTGTACAACACAACTCATTGATCAACTTTGGTCAGATTGTAATTTTGGAAAACTTCCTCAGGGATGTTTTATAAATATAAAAAAAAAAGATTTAACCATCACATGCTTTTCTTGAGCGTGTTATTAATAATTACTTAAATAAACTTTACTTTATTTATATAATGTCGTACAATGTACAATGTATTGCAGATATTGATATAATAATAACTTTTTAAATAAGATCGAGTCAGTGCCACAGTGCATATTGATAGTGTGAATCATTTGAGAAAGTAGAAGAATGGTACTTGGCATGCAATGCGGAAATTTTAGCAAATAACAGTTTTTACAGGCGACGTGGCCTAATAAATTATCATTATGTGCATTGAAAGGTTTTTCAACATTACCTGGGAAGAAAACAACGTTGAAGCTGCTAATAAATTTTTTTCCTGAAAATAATAAAAGCAATTTCTCTAATCTGAATTAAATTACATTGCAGAACAAGATAATTTCTTAATAAAGTTCACCATACAGCCAAACGTACACTAGGTAAAAAATTATTCTATAATCAACAAAATTATTCATCTCCAAAAAAAGAGTCAATGAACACATTTTTAGGTAATTTAGCTGCTGGAGTTTTTAAATATAAAACACATCGGTCAATAAGCCCCTGGTCTGACAAATAAAACACAATTTTATAATTACAGTACAATCATTCCAACGCTTTTCTACACTGTTTTTATCAAACGATTTCTCTGTGCCCTCAAAATGTCCTTCAGTTTCAGTAATTACCTCTTCATTGGAACGAAAATTTATATACCAAAACCTTTTTTTAGCGTCTGAGAATAGGGAATAGTCGCTGGGGGCCAGATCTGAAGAATACGATGAATTAGGAAGCAATTCGAAGTGCAATTCGTGCAATTATCGTGCAACTATCGTTACCAACAATCTGTGACACGATACATTTTCTTGATGATTATTTTGATTTTTTTGCGATCTAGTTCTTCAAACGTGCCTATGTAATATTCGCTATTGATTCGGTCACCTTTCTCGAGATAATCGATGAATAATATCAAATGCGCATCTCAAAATACAGAGGCCAAAACCGGCCTGTTTTTGGCCGCTTTGGACGGCTTTCACCAGCTGCTGTGTATTCAGCTGACTGCCGATTTGACTCCGGGGTGTAGTGATGAATCTATGTTTCATCCAACAGCTCCAAACATTGCTCAGAATCATCAATACGTTGTTGTTTTTTGTCTGCTGTGACCAAACGAGGTACTCATTTCCATACCAATTTACGCATTCCCAAATGTTTACGCAAAATGATGCAAATACTTCCTTTCGATGTATGTATGATATCAGCTGTCTCCTGCAGCTTTGTTTTATGGTCTTACGAAATCATTTTGTGAATTTTTCTGATATTGTCTAGTGTAACCACCTCATTTGAACGTCTAGAGCGTTTAAAGCAAAACAACCCAAAAACTAGTAGACACAGTTAGTAGTTATTTACACAGAGGTGGCAAAATACAGGTCAATAAAGTTACCATATTAGGAAACTAAAAAGGCTCTAACGACCGATCCACGGCCGTTATATTGAGCGTCAGGAAATACTGTTCTCAAGAAACCTTCTACCAATGAACATGTAGTGAAGAGGCTAAACTCCCTTTAATCATTTGTAATGTATATACTCTAGGTATGGCCCTCAGTCTGCGGCGGCTCCAATATCCCTCACCAAGGTGACGGTCAGAATAAAATTGAAGCGAAACGTATTGAGTGTGAAAAATAAGACCATACGTATCACTCTAGAGCAGAAGAAGCCTCATTAGGCTTCCTAAACATAAAAAAACGTATGCTAAAAAGGCATGCCCTAGAGCTATTTACCTAATTCTTAAGCTGAACTCAAGATGGCAACTTAAAATCAAATATAAAAATGATGTTAAAAACTGAAAATTGGAAATTGATATTACTAGATTTCAAAAAATTGAATATTCATGAACATTATAGTAAACTCTTAAAAACAACCTGAAAATGAATGCTGCCAAACAAAAATTTTAAATTAAGCCAGATTTCAAGAAATCGTCTAGAAGAAAAAATAAGACTAAATCAAAACATAGTAATAATTTTAATAAGCTCAAACAACGACGTTCGATGAGGTACGAAGACAATACAATATTAGAGAGGTATCGAAGATTGTCAGGATCATCGCTTTAAAGTTGCTTTGAAAAAATTATGTTTAACTTATGTCACGTCCAGAACCAATCTAATAAAGCTAATCAATGGTTACATGTCATGCAAAGTTTCAATTTAATCGGGCGATTTGAAGTAGGTGAAAACGACGTTAAAGGTTCCGTTACATAAATAGGTACAGGTGAAGCTAATAAAACCGTGTTAAAAATATAACTACCCGTATAGAAAAATGTAGTAAAATGTTATAAACCAATATACGAGGGCTATATGATAAATACCTGGCCTAGGCCCGAAATGGATCTGCTAGTATGCTATAATACTTTTCGCTGTTATATTTTTCATAAATATAACCTCTCACAACAACACTGTCAAACTGCCAAGTAGCTGCGTGGTTTAGTTTGTGAATGGCAGCTATTTAAACAGAACTACTTTTGTGATTTTAGAAGAATGGAAAAAATTGAATATCGAGCAGTGATAAAGTACTTACGGGGACTCTGCATCTTCGTTATTAACCATAAAATATTGAACAGCTGAATTTAAACGTGGTCGTGCAAGCATTTTTGATGAAGATCATCCAGGTTCGTCCAAATGAGGTTGCCACTTTTGAAATTATTAAAAAATCCACCATATCGTGATAGACGATCGGAAAGTGAAAGTGCGTGAGATTGCTGAGACTATGTGCATCTTAATTGAACGGGTGCAGAATATTTTAACAACTCATTTTGATAGGAAAAAGCTTTCTGCAAGATGGGTATCGCGATTGCTCACAATTCAAAATGTCACCTTCAGAAGAATGTTTAGCGATGTTAAAACACAATCGAAATTATTTCATCACAGCATACCAGAGATCAAAGAACAGTCACGAACAGTCACGAACAGTCAACGAACACTTATTTTGAAGAGTTGGAGCAATCGTATTTTTTAGAGGGGGATACAAAACATAGAAAAACGTTGGACTAAATGTATCGAACTGAAAGGTAATTAGGTTAAAAAATAAAATAAATATTACACATAAAAATGATTTTTATCTGAATCTAAAGTTGATCCTAAGACATCAAAAACTGTACAATAAAAATCTCTTCTGTACATTTGTGGATTTCAAAAAAGCATATAATTCTATTGACCGCGAATCTTTATTCCAAATCTTGAAAGAACAAGGACTAGATCTCAAAACGCTGGTAATTATTAAAGCAACATTAACTAACACAAGGTCAAAAGGTAAATTCATGGGTGACATCTCAGAGCCCTTCGAAATTAAAACTGGAGTGAGACAAGAGGATAGACTTTCGCCACTCTTATTTAACCGTGTTCTAGAAAAAGTAATACAGGAGTGGCTTGAAAAAATGTCAGCCCTGAATATTGACCAGCTAATTAAACTGGGGAGAACCCACATCAAAATTGATTGTCTGGCGTTTGCTGATGATCTAGCAATTTTGGGTCAAGATATATTAACGGCACAAAAACCGATTGAAATCCTAAAAGAAACAGTAGAAAAGGTAGGACTCCAAATTTCCTTTGAAAAGACACAATACATGACCTCCAACAGACTAAGAACACCATTTCTAAAAACAAAATATGGCAACATCAGAGGAGTCTCTCAATTCAAATATTTGTGTGAAATAATCATGGAAAATGGGTTGGAAAAAGCGGCTAATAAGGGCAGATATCAAAAAATGGAAACAACATTGAGACTTACACAAAATATTTACAACAAAAAATGCATATCTAAAAACACAAAACTGAGACATTTCAACACAGTTATTAAGCTATGATGTCTACATGGAGCCGAAACGCTTATTTTGAAAGAAAGAGAGACATCGAGGGCATTGAAAAGAAGGAAAGAAAAATATTAGGCCCAAAACAAATAAATAGCACAACATATCGACTTCGAGAAAACCAAGAAATCAAACAATACACAGATATACATAGCGATATAAGAAAAAGAAGACTTAAGTTTTACAGACACATAAAACGGATGAGTCCGAGTAGGCTAACTAGACAAATAGTCGAATTTTATGAAAATAGGAGTAGAGCTAAAGTAGAAATAATTAAATGGATTGCTGTAATTAAAGAGGACCTAAGATCAGCAAATATTACACAAACTAAAGTTTAGGATAGGGGTTGTTTCAGACACAAGGTTAACGTTTGGGAGGTTGGCCAGAGAGAAAAATGTAGAAAGACTGGAACAACTTGGTCTGACGAAAGGAAAAAAGCTCATAGCGAAAGAATGAAATTAGAATGGGGGGAAAGGAAGACAAACAACAACAAACGCCTCTAACTGTACTTCGCGTGGTCCACCAGGGCCCAAACGTGAATAATAATAATAATAAAAATGTTTTTTCTCGTCAAGGCTAATATCGTACAAACCTTGTTTTTCAGTATCACCGTCAGATATCATCAGGAAAATTCCTCTGAGTAATAATTCAGTTCAAATGAGAATATATGAAATGGTTAAAGACGATGAAATGTCATTATGTCATTAGTTAAAAACTAACAACGTTTCCATTTAACTCGATGAATCAACTCGACCAAATAACGAAGCGAAGGGAGAATCGATATTTAATACTAGGAACAAGTTTTTTCAACAGAAATACATTCCTATTCGTAATATTTTGCCAACGGCTACTAATGGTGCCCCAGGAATGACGGGGCGTCATAAGGGTTTCATAGCGCATTTGACACAAGCAGTACCAAATGTACTTGCTTCAGTATGATCGTTTGTTAGTTAAAAATGCAAAAACCTTCATAGAAAAAATTAATAAAATGTTATACCAAATATTCAATTTCAGTATCGATGATACAAACGAACGGACTTTTTGTTGTACTGGTGAACTTTCAGAATGGCCCACGTATCGCAAATATGCATATTAAATTGACATATTGATAAATAAACAAAACCTAAATATAACATTTACTCAAGAAAAAAAAACCTTGCAGATAATCGAAAACAAAATACACACGCTAAACATACTTTCCCACAGAATTTTTATCTTATTCGCAATTCAATTGAGTAAGAACCACAACAACAATCAAGGATTAAAGCTTCATATTCCTGTACTGTTAGAATTATATAAAGAAAAACACTCGACACGACTCGCTAATTAAAACTAACTTTTTTAATTATTATAGACAAATGTATGCTACATTTACTTTTAGCTTTTACTTTTTGTATTTTAATTTGTACTTTTACTCGATTTTTTCCAGAACTGCGACATCGACGAACCAGAGAAAAGGTCAATCTGTTGTATTGCGGTGTCGAAATATGATATACCAATATGTAAATCGGAAAGGTAATATATCTTTCTTAATCGGTTTACTGAACTATTATTCAGATATGGTTGGGATTATCTGGTATTAACGTTCGTCGTGAGGTGTGACTTAGTTTTGATTTTGATGTACCAGATGATGAATCATCACGATAAACGAGTACGTCTTTATCATCTGTAAGTTTGTTTATAATATTCTTTATTGTCAGTCAAGTGTTATACAATTTGATTTATAAGGTGGGTGATTAGGGTTTGATTAATATTTAGACAGAAACATTGTCCGTTAGAAATATAAACACAGAATATACGAGCTCTTTAAATAAAAGGTGGCGTAACGTTTGATCGGTCAACTTTGTTTGCGATCCATTTGAAAGCCAACATCTGATGCGTCTTCACTGCAATGCCGTGCCGAATTATTTTTCTAAACAGCATTTTTCTTGGATACACTGCGATGGAAACGTTTACAACATTTCAACTAACCTATTGAAACGATGTTTTGTCGAAGGTCCAGGTTTTCAGGTGGTTTGAGGTATTCTTTTTTTTATTTGTCGAAATGTGTGCTCAACAATTACAATTGTTCTACAAGACAGTGTTGTAATAAAAGTTGTATTCTAAAAACATATCTTGAGGTAGTGGTAGTGCGTTACCCCAGGATTAAAGACCGAATTAGTGCTTTATATAGCAATAAGGTACATTATGTTTTTAATGAGGATCTCCTGTTCATAAGCGGGTAAAGTTGAGAGACTCTGGCATACATTTCGTTGAGTTTGCTAATTATGTGAATTCTTCACGTTAATCTGGTATGCATGTATACACCCAGATATTTAAGACATTCTTGGGTTATTTTCCAAGCGTGTGCTAGCATCACACCAAAAAAAAAGACAACTGTAAGCAGCTGCAAAGATAATGGCCTGCCATTTTCAATCAACATGCAAACCAACGTACTGGCCTAGGGTTAGAAATAAAGTGCCAAGCTTAGTCGACTTCTTCGTGCTGCGCAACATTGCATCCTCATATATTAGCATATAGAAGCTTTGACTTCGCCTCTGACCACTGAGAAATTGTGCTTTCGCTCAAAGAGTACGTAATCAACAAGTAAAAGGCCCCGTGTTTCACTAACGGAAAAACTGATTGGGATGAATTTTGAACAAACAATTGTGCTAAATATAACCCAGAAGAGGAAAGAGCAGCTAGACTATGAAGTTGAACTAGTGGTTGACTTACAGCAGGAAAACCCACATTGAAGCCAAATATACCAGGATTAAACTACATGAAGGAAAGTTCGAGATCTGGTTCACCAAAAAAGAAAAGCCCGGAAAACATGGCAGCAAATTCGATCCCCGGACCACAAAAAACTGCCAAATAAACTTAAAAAATGAAAGCCTTGAGAACTACCTAACTAAATTAACAGATCTTGAAAGCTCTGACTATTGGTTATGGAAAGCGACCAAATCCTTGAACAGGCCAAAGAACCATGATCCGTCAATCCGCAAAAGCGAAGGTAACTGAGCCCGGCGAGATAAAGAAAAAGCAGAAATATCCCCTGAATATCTAAAAAATACTTTCCATCCTCATTTACCGACAAATTAGCAATTAAAATGGCATTACAATTAAGCCAATCGCCATACCAGAGATTATCACAACCGTTGACAAACATCTCAATCCAAGGAAGGCCCCAGATTATGACCTAATAATCGTGCAAATGTGCAAAAATTATTAAGTCGTGCAAAAATTATAATGATCCTCAAACCTGACATACCAACTGGAAATAAAACATGATACTGCCCAATATCCTTGTTGCTGATTATATGCAAGTTGTTTGAAAAGCTGTTCCTGCAACGATATTGCAATGCATCAGTTTGGATTCCATAATAAACACCCGACAATAGATCAACTATATCGAATCACTGATGTAGTGGAGAGAGCACTAGAAGAGAAAAATATCTGTGCAACGATATTCATCGATGTCGCCCAAACATTCGACCAAGTGTGCCGCCGGGCCCTGGAATATAAGCTAGAAAACCATTTACAACAACAAATGAGCTAAATTCTTCAATCATATATCACCGGCGGTCACGTTAGAGTCAAGCAAGCTGAGAAATATTCAGATTTTAAAAAGATATGTGCTGGAATGTCTCAAGGTAATGTTCTCGGACCTGCCTTTTACTTGCTATACACCAGCGATATCTCGCAGACCGTTGGAGTAGTGACGGCAATATTCGTCGATGATACAGCTTTACTCGTTACTGGAAAATTAATTCAGCTACAAACAAATTCCAAACAGCCGTTGTCAATGTCACCGACTGGATAAAGAAATGGCGCGTTAAATTAAAAGAGGCGAAGTCGGCCCATGCCATTTCACCCAAAGGAACCAACCCGAAAATAATCCTACATTTCAATGAAGCAAAGTGTCTGGGCATGACTCTGGATACCAAGCTAAAATGGAAAACTCATGTGAAGAACAAACCTGAGCAAGTAATAATGAGCAATAAATTCAATGTAAAAGTCAATCAGTCGTTCTAAAATAGAGAACAAAACAGTATTGCCAATGCCCCGTGGTACATCCGAAATGAAGACATCCATAGAGACGTAAAAGTGCCTACGGTCGAAGATGAGATCAAGGGGTTTACAAACAAACACCAGAAAAGGCTAGAAAACCACGAACGAGAACTAGAAGCCAACAACGAGAAAATTATTATTTGTTAGATATATATAATCTAGTCAGATTATAATCTAATCTAGACAGAATTAGATAATAAAAAAAAATGCGACCGATTCAAAACGTCCCCCATTTTCTTGGATGTTTCGTTATTAGTGCTGACCTAGAATGGCACTAATGAACAAATCAAAGATCAATAACATATTGACTTGATTGCCAGGGAATTTATTTTTTAAGACCAAATCTATAAAGAATTTATGCTTCAAGGCCAAATAGTAAACCAGCATTTTTGATAGTTTTAAAACCATACCGAGATGATCTTGAAGGACTTCGAAAAAGTGTCATTTGTACACGACCGAACATCAAGAACATCAGTCTAATTACTTTATATATATATATATATATATATATATATATATATATATATATATATATATATATATCATCATCATCATCATCATCATCATCAGCCCGTATCGATCCACTGCAGGATGAAGGCCTCTTCAGCATGCTTCCAACCTTCACGGTCCTGGGCTTTCCTCTGCCACTCGGGTCCAATATACTTAACGATGTCATCAGTCCATCGTGCTTTCGGTCTTCTTCGCGGACGTTTGCAATCAAGCGGTATCCACTCCAGGATTGCCTTGGTCCATCTGTCGTCCCATCGCCTCGCTATATGGCCTGCCCATCTCCATTTCAACTGTTTTACTCTTCCAATGATGTCACAGACTTTTGTTTGTTCCCTGATCCATGCGCAGGACTTTCTGTCTCGTCTTGTAATGCCAAGCATACATCTTGATGGTCTTGATGGTCTAACACTCTGAGTTCTTCCAGATAAATAACTATGGAACCATTTGCCGATAGTTCCTCTTATTCCTAATGCTTCCAGCTTTTCTAATAAAATATAATGTGACACAGTATCAAACGCCTTACTAATATCCAAAAATAATCCACTTACATATTTCCCTTCATTAAGGTTTTTATACAAGTAACTTGTAAGTCGAAACAAGGCTGGATTCGTTCCCAGATCCTTCCTAAAGCCGTATTGAGTTTCTGTAAGAAAATTTATTTTCTCTAAGTAATTAGTTAACTGTTGTACCATTAATTTATTCAAAATCTTTTGATATCACCGGCAAAATCGCAATAGGCCGATAACTCTCACAGATCGAACTGTTACCGCCTTTAAAAATTGGCACAAGCTCAGCTTTTTTAAATTGAGTGGGATATTCTCCTGTAGAAATTGATATATTAAACATATAAGTCACCACTGGAGCAATCTGATTTTTAATATTTTTTAGCATCAAACCCCGTAGTCTTACTTGCATCTAATTGGCTGATAACATTCTTCACGGTATCGTGATTAACAGGAATGACTGCAAATGACTTCACCGTATGCAGCAGAGAAGATCTCTCGCATTTTATGTATTGCTGTTCTTGCTCGACTATATATATATATATATATATATATATATATATATATATATATATATATATATATATATATATATATATCATCATCATCATCATCATCATCATCAGCCCGTATCGATCCACTGCAGGATGAAGGCCTCTTCAGCATGCTTCCAACCTTCACGGTCCTGGGCTTTCCTCTGCCACTCGGGTCCAATATACTTAACGATGTCATCAGTCCATCGTGCTTTCGGTCTTCTTCGCGGACGTTTGCAATCAAGCGGTATCCACTCCAGGATTGCCTTGGTCCATCTGTCGTCCCATCGCCTCGCTATATGGCCTGCCCATCTCCATTTCAACTGTTTTACTCTTCCAATGATGTCACAGACTTTTGTTTGTTCCCTGATCCATGCGCAGGACTTTCTGTCTCGTCTTGTAATGCCAAGCATACATCTTTCCATTCCCCTCTGTGCCACCCGAAGTTTTTGAATTGATTGCGATGTGAGTGTCCAGGTTTCACTTCCGTATGTCATAACGGGTAGAACGCACTGATCGAATACTTTTCTTTTCAGGCAAAGTGGGAGTCTGCTCTTAAACACTATGTTGAGCCTACCAAATGCCTGCCAGCCACATTTAACACGCCGTTCCACCTCCCGGGAGGTATTCCCCTCCATGGAAATCCTCTGCCCAAGATATACAAAGCTGTCCACAATCTCTGTAAATCCCTTCCTAAAAGTGAAATTCTTCTGTCCTGAGCGAAGTTATTGAACATAACCTGACTCTTTTTCAGGTTTATTTTCAAGCCAAATGGTTCGCCAGCCCTTTGCAGTTCTTGTATGCGTCTTTGCAGCTCCTCTGGGTCTTGTGAAATGAGAATAATATCATCTGCAAATCTAAGATGGTTTAAGTTTGCACCATTGATCTTTACCCCATCCTGTTCCCAATCCAGTTTACGGAATACTTCTTCAAGGCCAGCCGAGAAAAGAATAGGCGATATTGCGTCACCCTGCCGTACACCTCGTTCTATATTAATTCCCACTTCAAGATCATCAAGGTGAATTGTGGCTGTAGCTCCATCATATATCGATTCTAATAGGTTTACATAGGCTCTCTCTACACCTTGGCTAAGCAGTGCATCCATTATCGCATGCTTTGAGATGGAATCAAATGCTTTTTCGTAGTCGATAAAAGTCGATATATATATATATATATATATATATATATATATATATATATATATATATATATATATATATATATATATATATATGTATATATATATATATATATATATATATATATATATATATATATATATATATATATATATATATATATATACCTCGTATTGTAAAATTATAAAATATTTTTTTTACAGAATCTGAAAACAATAAATATTAGAAAAATATTAGAAAAATAGAAACAATAATATTCTTGAACGAGGATCTCACGCTTGCCAACTATCGACTATTGAGGAAATCAAAAAAATTAAAAGGTCTGGGTTTTAAGTACATTTGGAGTAGAAATGGTAATGTCTATATTAGGAGAACAGGGAATGATGAGGAGATAAGATTGTGGAATGAAGACCATTTGAATGAATTCATTTAGGATTCATATTATGGAAAGTTGTGGGAAGATTAAAATTGACAATGGCGTATAAAGATTATAGACAATTGTGGGACACCACAAAACTGAATGTGGATGATATAATTTGTGAACCATTTAGAAACTCGAATGTGTTTAAATTTTATCAGATGTGCGATGGTATTTCGTTTATCAATTTTAATTGTAGGAGCCTGAGAAGGAACTTTGATTCCCTGGTGCTGTACTTTATTTATCTTACAAAAAAGCCGGATATAATACTTTTAACTTAAACGTGGATATATGATGAGGTATCTTTGTATAACATTGAGGGTTTTCAGAGTTTTTTCTACTCCAACTCTGAGAGTAGATCGGGTGGGTTAGCCATTTACGTTGGTGATTCACTGACATATGAGATGCAAGATACTGGTATATCAACAAAAACTTTTGATCAGATTTCCATAAACATTGTAATAAACAAAGTAGGTTACCATATTTTAGGAATTTATAGGTGGAATAAGTATAGTATAGAGTGGTTTAATAAGAAACTCATTTCAATATTGGTTGGTTGGTTGATTCCAATAAGACCATCTTGATGGGAGATCTGTTTAGGCAGGATTGCGATGTTGATAAATACAGGTGCATCATGTCGGAAAGGGGCTTCTATACATTTGCCCCCTGTGTAACTAGTCCACAGTTTAACGGGTGAATTAGGCACTTGTCTTGATCACATATACATTAATTTAGGTGTGGGTCAAAATCTGATCAACTGATCACTACATTGTATGTTTGTGTTTTAGTAATATAGTAACTGGTAAATATAATATTACCGATTGTGACAAAATAAATTATAAGAGAATGTGGGATCGGTGACGTCAGGTAGATTGGAGTGACATTTACCGACATAGTGATGTGAACTCGGCAGTTGGAGCATTTTATGCGATATATAATGACATTCTGGATGATTGCACAGAGGATTAAAAACCAAATGCCAAAAAACAGAAATTGAAGCCATGGATAACCAATGGCTTGGTCAATAGTATTAGAACCAGAGAGCAATTATATCGAAAGTGGGCTAATCAGAAAGGCAATCTTGAAGTTTTACATAACTATAGAAGTTACAGAAATTATTTGGATAAACTATTGAAACTGGTGAAAAGGAAACACTTTGAAAGACGAATTGCCAACGGTGGCCAAGTCGAGCAAGAACAGCAATACATAAAATGCGAGAGATCTTCTCTGCTGCATACGGTGAAGTCATTTGCAGTCATTCCTGTTAATCACGATACCGTGAAGAATGTTATCAGCCAATTAGATGCAAGTAAGACTACGGGGTTTGATGCTAAAAAATATTAAAAATCAGATTGCTCCAGTGGTGACTTATATGTTTAATATATCAATTTCTACAGGAGAATATCCCACTCAATTTAAAAAAGCTGAGCTTGTGCCAATTTTTAAAGGCGGTAACAGTTCGATCTGTGAGAGTTATCGGCCTATTGCGATTTTGCCGGTGATATCAAAAGATTTTGAATAAATTAATGGTACAACAGTTAACTAATTACTTAGAGAAAATAAATTTTCTTACAGAAACTCAATACGGCTTTAGGAAGGATCTGGGAACGAATCCAGCCTTGTTTCGACTTACAAGTTACTTGTATAAAAACCTTAATGAAGGGAAATATGTAAGTGGATTATTTTTGGATATTAGTAAGGCGTTTGATACTGTGTCACATTATATTTTATTAGAAAAGCTGGAAGCATTAGGAATAAGAGGAACTATCGGCAAATGGTTCCATAGTTATTTATCTGGAAGAACTCAGAGTGTTAAAGTGAATAGACATAAAAGCACAGAGAGATCAGTGTTATGTGGAGTCCCTCAGAGTACTGTGTTAGGACCAATACTATTTATAATTTATATAAATGACCTTAGTTCCTTAAGATTAAATGGCTACATTTTTACATTTGCTGATGACACAGCCCTACTATACGCAGGGGATACAAAATTAAAGGTGCTGGAAAATATACAAAACGATTTGAAAATATTGAAAAGTTGGTTTGTTAGAAATAAAATGCTCGTTAACATGGATAAGACTAGGATGCTTAATTTTGCACCTCAGAAACCCTGACACTAGAGAGTCATCATGTGATTCTATAGAGGTGAAACAATCTGCTGCAGTCAAGTATCTTGGTGTTACTTTGGATGAGCTACTTTCTTGGAAACCTCATATACTTAATTTAAAGAAAATACTCTTTGTTGTAATGGCCCAATTTAGGAAAGCATCAGAGTGTATGTCATTTGATATATTAAGACATATATACTACGCTCTTGCCAATTCCATTTTAACATATGGAATTGTTGCCTGGGGTGGCACGTACAACAGCCACCTTGAGTCGATTGAGAGAATGCCAAAAAGATTTCTAAGGATAATGTGTAGAAAACCGAGGGACCACCCGAGTAGGGAACTTTTTATTATGACGGGAATTCTTCCTGTGAAATACCAGTATTATGTGGCGAGAGCTGTTCTCCTATATAAACATCTTGGCTATCTGGCGTATACATATAAGCAACAAGATCATCATGACACAAGGGCTGGTGGTGCGACTGTTCTAAATATTCCATTCACTAACAGAACTGGAGTGAGAAAGTCCTCTTACGTCTTGATCCCTCAATTATTTAACCTTTTGCCGGAAAGCATAAAAGACAACATTGTGAAGAAGAACATCAGTTATGCGGCATTTAAGCAAAATATAAAGAAATTGTGCGCGCCTCATTCAGGTCGGTGTTTGTCAGCATGGCTGTATTGATTTTATTTGTTCTTGAGCCTTAAGATATGGGGTGGGGTAGTGTCCTTTTTCATCCTTTTATCCTATTTCATGTAATGTGAATGCCTGTACTGAATGCTGAGACGGGTTTTAATTATTTTTTTTCTTGGGTTTGACCCACACACAAGCAGTGCTTTGTGGGTCGTAGATTAGTATTTTTATTGTATTAGCGTAAGATATATTGTAGATTAAACTGTAAGATTTATGTAAAGAATTATTTTCCAGTAATAAAAAAAAAATTAAGGGGCTTGTGTGATGTATGACGCGTCCAAGGTTTGATTAAAGTTTCTTCAATTTTTTCTGTGACCGGATTTTTTACAAGCTTCAAAGATATTTTAGACGATTCAGAACTTTTGGTTTTGACTGTGAACTCTTAACGGATCTAACTGCACCTTGAATTATTGATGCATCTGATTTGTTTGGTTCGTAACTACGAGTATCCGAAGCAAGATAACAGTCTTCACGAAACTTATTAAGGATTTCTAACTTTCAATAATGTTTATGGATTCCGCAGTAGATTCCTCGTTTGTTTCTTGTTTTTTTAACGTCTAGTCTATCTATCCTAAACATCGGTTGATAAAAACCGGGCTATTTAATTATAATATAATCATATCTATTGCCGGGGTATTTTGGAAATTTAGCTGGTCATTCGTGGTTATCATATGAATATTTTTTAAGGATTTTTTATTTCCAATATTTATAGTAGGTCTAATTTTTTACTTTTCTTTTCTGAATATAATAATTTAACATTGTTTATATCTACAAAATAATTGTTTTCAATACAATGTGTATTGAAAACAATTGTTTGTTTAGCAATAAATTGTGTTTTTATATTACTTAAGATATTTTTTTTGTGTTATTTTACTCTATAACCCATACTTCTACCACTTTGGCCAATATATACAGCTTCAAAATCTTCATCTTCAATTTTATATACACCTGACTTATCTAAATTATTCTTATTATTAAGAAACATTCTTACAATCTAGTTTATTTGATATTTTATACCAGTGGCGGCTCGTGGATTTTTAAAGTGGGAGGGCGTAGAAGAAAATAGTGCTGCTGAAATTTTTTTTTTGCTTTTCCGTTCTTCCTTTTTACTTTTCGTGCCATTGAAACCCAATATAGGAGGTGAACCAGGAAAACGAGGTAAAGGAAAGAAACTGAACGGAAAAAATGATGTTTTGCTCTGAAAAATTGTTTACCGTGATAAGTGCTAGAGGGGCGGTGCCCTAACCCCCTCCCTCATGAACCGCCACAGTTTTCTACACAGTGTTACTAAATTTAGAATGTAATAAATAAATATAAACGATTTGCCCTTTTGCTTTTTAATGTTATAAATTCTTGTAAATTCAACTTTCTTTGTTTATTAATGTTAATCCTTTTTTGTAGCCGTTGTTTTTTTTCTATCTGTGTAACGGTATAGACCTTTATATTAAAATTGTCTTTGGTTAGTGGAAAACTAACTCACCTATGTATTAGACTATGAAAAGGAGATAGTTTAACTTGCAAAGATTGTTTAGAACTAATTTGTACAGCCTTGTCTGTTGTAGTCAGTTTTCTGTAAATATCAAATTGTAATTTATTAGATATTTTCTCTATCTTTATGTCTAGGAAGTTGATTTCGTCATTGCGTCCAATCTCCATAGTAAACTGAATAGTTTGGTTTATGGAATATTTTGTTTTATTCCTCTTCATTCGATGAAAATCTCTGTTGTCCGATCGAAACTTTGAGCTTGGGAAACAGTCTCTGGGGACCAGACGTTGGGAATACTGTGGGTGGTCAATCAAGTCCAGTCACAATTAGTGCTTTTGTGGCCAGTGAAGTTTGAGACTGTGCGAGATCTGGAACAAACTTCCTTTTTCTTCAAATGCGCCTGTTTTTCCACAATTCTGCCTTTATGCTGATATTGTATGTATGATGTTGTTATGGTTTTTCCTTTTTCAAAATAGTCGATTAACACAACTCCATCTCTACAATGACTATCTCAAAAAACAGTCACCGATGAACACTTCCTCGGCCGATGGAAGTCTTCGCCTTTTTCAAAGTCGATTCAACCTTCTCAGTCCACTGTTTGGACTGTACCGTGGTTTCAGGAGTGTAGTAGTGTTTCTAAATTTCATGTACAGTTATTAATTGACGCTAAAATTCCGACTTATTTTACTTAAACTAATTCAACAGGACCTCGGAAATGTTCATTCGAATGTGTTTTTGGTCCTGAGTGAGCAATCGTAGTCCCCAACGCACGATGAGCTTTTTCATGATCAAATATTCAATTAATATATAACAAATACGTTTTTTCAAGATGACTACATCCTCTGCTATTTCTCTGACTAGCAACATTTGGTGTAGCAACTTTTTCAGTGTTATCGAAACTGGTTGCAGTTTTTGGTCATTCCAAAAGTTCATCGTCAACCTAACTGGTACGACTAGGTTTAAATTCAGCTGCCTACAATTTCGCAGTGGCAGAGTCCGCGTAAAGAGCATCCATCTCGACTTTTAATTTGCGCAGACGAATTGCCTTTCAAATGCAGGAATTTAATGACGGCTCGATTACTTTTCCATTTTTACAGAAGCACTAACATCGACTGATATAAATGACTGAAATTTTAGAACATTTGAAAACGCATGCGGGATTATACCAGAATGTTTTTAACGACTAACGCTATCTTCGTGTTGAGGATGAATACCGTGAACGTTTTTAATGGTGAATAATAAATCTGGGGATACTCAAAGGGTGAAAGTGAAATAAATTTCACTGAAATACCCTAAGGAATCTATTGTCTGCTGAAACATTTTATGAAAACTCTTTTTAAAATATTGAAGGAGCAAAGCTCCCAATCAAAAGCGTCGTGAAACGATTATTCTACACGATTTTCTGTTCATTAAAGAGACGAAACAATAAGGAAGAAACGACAGTCGATATATTAACGATGACCAGTTTGCGGTTGTAGAATTATTTCTTTCATTTGTCTCATCACGCCGACCGTTATTAGAAACATTATGTAAGCGATGCCAATTGGAAAACAATATGATGCGTTTGGTTTATTTCCAATAGAAACGGTAAGACAAATCGTTAATATTATCTGACCTAAGGTGGATCAGGTTTCTTTTATATTACGTGGTTTAATCGTGTTAGACTTTCTACTATTAAAGGGTGTTCTATAAAGATAGTTCATTTGAAATTTCCCGCCATTGATACTATCATATTTATCTTCCATGTACAATAGAAAGAATATTTAGAAAACGCCCAGTAAACGCATCGAATGAAAAGTGAATGTCCAAGTTAATTCAGCAAACTTCCAACGACTAGCTTTGAGATTTGTTTATGGTCATCGCAAAGGCCGGAAGCCCGGGAATTGCAGTCGCTTAAAATCGAATGGCAAGTCCATCGGAATGATCGGGATACGCGGGATCAAAACATCATCTCTTTTATGTTTTCCCTTGATGATCGTTGCCTCGATGACGTTATTCATTAGCTTTTTCACAGACAGTCTCGTTCCATTGCATAGTCTAGGTTGATTAATGTTAAAAAATATTCAAATGTGATTGGTATATTGCTAGGACTTCAAGGGGGTTTTACAAAGTATTGCGTTTTTTGTGTCTATGAGATAATAGGGCAACAAAAGAACATTACAGTAAGAAAGACATAGTCTAGAAAAAAAGAGATGATGCTACAGAACACTGGAGGAAAAACTGAAAGTTTTTGTCGCTGTATGATATCTCATGAATTATATTTTATATTCATATAACCCTCAGTAATGTATTTACATAGATTTGCGTTTTACATGTTTATATTAAATAAATATTAGACTATAAAATGATGTGGTCTTCCTTTTTTACTAACCCCCTGTAACAACAAAATTGTAGGTGTTACAGTAATTAACTTACTAATTTCGAATTTAGGGCTATAAAATACTTCATATGCAGATCAATTCTTCTATTGGAACCTTTGGTATGAAATACTAAACTTGAAGAGATTTACGACTAAACCCCAAATCACTTTTTTGAACTGCTCGGTGCACGTTTCGCTAACCATGTTAGCATAATCAGGAGATGATTTAATCTAATTCTAAAACTAAACTATGTACTATTTATATGAAAAACCCTACCTAACGAAGCGTGTAAAAATTTTGAACCGTGAAGTTTACTAAACCTTACATTAATAATTGAAAAAGTTGACTAAACGGGATAGGTCCTTTATCTGGGTTCATGATATTCTTACATTTTTCTATTTAAATGCTTTCATATGCATCCAAAGCCCTATTATTATTAACACTTTTAATTAGTCTTAAATTAATAATATCTATACTGTGATCGTGTTCGATTGCATGTTGAGCAACACAAAATTTTTCATTTCTACCATATCTAATGTGGGCAATATGTTCTTTATATCTTGTCAATTTGGATCTTTTTGTTTGTCCAATATACCTTCGATCACAGTCTTGACAACTAATTTCGTAAATCCCCGACTTTCCTGTAGCTCTACTTTATCTTTTGGATTACCCAGAACTTATTTATTATATGGTTTGTACACAACCCTAATGTCCTCTTTTTGCAAAATTTTGTCTAGCCCTGTCTAGTCTTTGTCTAGTCCTTTTGTCTAGTCTTGTGAATTGGGTATCAAATGGTATTACCATGAATTTCTTTGTGTTCTGATCCTTTTGAAAAGTCGAAGATTCTTTCAATAATTTTCTGAACTTATGTTTTCTAATTAATTTATCTACAATGTTCTTATTATAACCATTCACTTCAGATACCTCCCTAATTAATTTTAGTTCTTTGTTATAATTATCTTTATTTAAAGGAAAATTAATTAATCCATTTACCATAAAATTTAAACTAGCCATCTTATTTTGGAAGCTATGAATTGAATCGTTAGAAATGTATCTCGAAGTGATGGTGTTTTTTCTGAATATATCAAAATCTAACCTATTTTTATCGTTCCTACTGACTAAAACATCCAGAAATGGTAAACTATCGTTGTTTTCGAGTTCATGCGTGAATATTATATTTTGGAATTTAGTATTTTCTATTTAAATGCTTTCATATGCATCCAAAGCCCTATTATTATTAACACTTTTAATTAGTCTTAAATTAATAATATCTATACTGTGGTCGTGTTCGATTGCATGTTGAGCAACACAAAATTTTTCATTTCTACCATATCTAATGTGGGCAATATGTTCTTTATATCTTGTCAATATGGATCTTTTTGTTTGTCCAATATACCTTCGATCACAGTCTTGACAACTAATTTCGTAAATCCCCGACTTTCCATGTTACTCTACTTTATCTTTTGGATTACCCAGAACTTATTTATTATATGGTTTGTACACAACCCTAATGTCCTCTTTTTGCAAAATTTTGTCTAGCCCTCTTGTGAATTGGGTATCAAATGGTATTACCATGAATTTCTTTGTGTTCTGATCCTTTTGAAAAGTCGAAGATTCTTTCAATAATTTTCTGAACTTATGTTTTCTAATTAATTTATCTACAATGTTCTTATTATAACCATTCACTTCAGATACCTCCCTAATTAATTTTAGTTCTTTGTTATAACTATCTTTATTTAAAGGAAAATTAATTAATCCATTTACCATAAAATTTAAACTAGCCATCTTATTTTGGAAGCTATGAATTGAATCGTTAGGAATGTATCTCGAAGTGATGGTGTTTTTTCTGAATATATCAAAATCTAACCTATTTTTATTGTTCCTACTGACTAAAACATCCAGAAATGGTAAACTATCGTTGTTTTCGAGTTCATGCGTGAATATTATATTTTGGAATTTCCTATTTAAGTTCTTAATTTTCATTTTTCTAATCGAAAATGGCAAAAACGTCATCCACATATCTTAACCATACCTTCGGGAAGTAACTGAATTCATCTTTTGCCTCGGTTTCAAATTTGCTCATAAATAAGTTGGCTAAGAACGGTGACAGAGGATTGCCCATTACCGTTCCTTCTTGTTATTCATAAAACCTGTTATTAAGCTGAAAACAATTTTGCTTCATACATAATCTTGTTAAGGAGATGTTCTCAGAAAACTACTATTAAACCGTTTAACTCAAGTAACTCCATCAGGTATTTCAAGGTATGTGGAATCGGGACACTCGGAAACAACGATGAAACGTCAAAGGAAACCAAAACCGCACCTTCCTGTAGATATGTGTTTCTGACTTTTTTATGAATTTGGTTGAGTTTATCACAGAACAGGAAGGTAATTGGTTTGGTAGATTTTCAAATTCCTTTGTTAACCATTTTGCCAAGTTGTATGTTGGAGAATCAATGGCTGATAAAGTTGGTCTCATTGATTTTCCTGGTTTATGAATTTTTTGTAGAGCATACAATCTTGGCATTTTTGGATTAGAAACATGTAGTTTGCTTTTCAGAGAAGGAGAAATAAGACTGTTTCAAGATTTCAATGTATCTCTGACTTCGTTAATCATTTTTGACAATGGATTCCTGGGTAATCGTTTATAAGGACCGTCTTGAATTAATTTTTCAACGCGTTCAAAGTAATCAGATTTGTCTATTACTACAACCTTATTTCCCTTATCAGCTTTTAAATAAAAACAATCCTTCTCTCGCAGACGCTTGACAATCTCAGATATATTTGGCATTTTTTGACTTTTATTTGAAATATTTTTTGCAATTTTGCTTTTACATGACTCTCTGACGAAAGCTTTGGAAGATTTCGGTAAATGTTTAATACCAGTTTCAATACCAGCTACCATATCCTCCAAAGCACTTCGGGATACCGGCAAAGCAAAATTGAGGCCTTTATTTATAGTCCGATCAAATTAGACAGAAAAATAAGAGTGAAGGTACATAAATTCACATCATGCTGGAAGGGAGTAAAATTGTTCAAAACATAATTAAAAATAACATTTCAAAATTCCCCATCGTTCCGGTACGTGGAAAAAATTTCAAGGTCTAAGGTAAAAAAAATGGGGTTTTCGCAATTTTCATCAAAACGGCAAAGTTTTATCGTAAATATACCTTAGACAAAAACTGTAGACCATAAAATTATCTATGAAATCATGTTTTCCTAAGAGCCACCGTTCCTGAGATATAACGATTTAAAAAGTTGTAAGCGTCATAATATGCATAAGTACGTCACGTATATACATCTCTGTAGCTGTAATATAAGTAAAAATATTTTCTATCACTGATGGTAACTTACATTTAAAATATAAAATATACCTATGGCAAAAATAACAGGACTGACATTTAATAATATTAAATTAAAACGCGCTGACAAAATTGTTTCTCTTGTAGCTATGTGTAGTACCATAAAAGTTCACGAAGAAAAAGTACCTGTTGACCCTGTATTATTGTTCCAGCGCATGAGTATTACGGCAGCATTTCAAGATAAAATAGGGAAATATTTTGAATATGAATTGGATCCGTACCCTTAATCGTTGTTTGATGACATCGGGATGCGTAAAAACACAGAAGTCTGCTATTTACGATTGTTTTCAAAAGATAAATATTGATATTATCAACAATAATGCGACATACATCATTGACGGAGGATACTTACTACATCGTGTTGTGTGGGATAGCGAAGAAACATTCAACGTTATTTTTGATAAATACGTTCAGTATGTACGTCGACATTTTCGTCCCAGAATTACTGTCGTATTTGATGACTATAATGATTGCACGACAAATATTAAAGCAGCAGAACAACGTCGTCGAACTTTAGTAACATCCTCATCTTCCGATATTTTTATTTGATGAACTTATGACAGTTCCTACCAGTCAACAGAAATTTGTTGCAAATACTCACAACAAGTCTCGATTCATTTCAATGTTGAAAGAAAAGTTTACTGCTGAAAATATATTGGTTAAACAAGCCAATAACGATGCCGATGTACTGATTATTGAAACAGCAATAGAGCAATTTAATTTGACAAATAGTTTATCAACTTTTACAAAGTGTCGAAATTGTGTACTATTTTTACACGCAATAACCGGCTGTGATACGACATCTGCATTTTACAGGAGGTGTAAAACAACAGTCTTTAAAATGTTTGAAAAACAAGATTTAGTTCAATGTGCTGAAGTTTTTAAAAAAACTGAATCAACTCCACAAGAAATTATCACCAACGGAATTCACTTTCTTCTTTCTATGTCCAGAGCTCCTAAGAAAACTACCTGCTTAGGTAAGTATCGATATGCATGTCTTGTTAAAAACATTCGAAATAAAAAACAAGTGCAATTAGCTTGTCTTCCTCCAACCTCAGTTGCTGCTCATCAACATCTTTTTCGGGTATATTACCAAGTTCAAGTGTGGCTTAGTTATCAGCTAGACCCAAAAGACTGGGGTTGGAAGTTGGTCGACAAAACATTAGAACCAATTCAGACTTTACTCCCACCTGCGCCGGAAAAAATGCTGAACACAATTTTTTGCAACTGTAAAAAAGGATGCAATACTAAATGTGGTTGCAAAAAAATTGGACTGTTTTGTTCTCTGGCATGTACGAATTGTCAAGGCCAGTCGTATTCTAATGTTGAATCACTAACAGTAGAGGATTCGTTTGCTACCAACGAAGAGACATGCGATACATCGCTACTGACGCAATTCACTTACACCCAGGATTAAGAAGAAGAAGAAGAAGAAGATCAAGAAGAGGAACAACAAGAAGAAGTAATTGAAGATGATGAATCGGACGAATAATTTGGCTACTGTTTTTTAATTTCCATCGCTTTTATCAATTCCAACCCTTGCTAATATCTGTTATTATGCAATAGTTTTCAATTAAACAGAATCACAACAGACCTGTGGAATAGGCCTACTGGGGAAACCACGTTAAAAAGAACGCGCTAAGTACACTACCTCAGAGGTGGCGTGGAAACGTGTGAATATTATGACGCCTACGACTTTTTGAATCGTTATATCTCAGGAACGGTGGCTCTTAGGAAAAACATTATTGATACCTTTTTTTATAGATAATTTTATGGTCTATAATTTTTGTCTGAAGTAATTTTACGATAAAATTTACCGTTTTGATGAAAATCGCAAAAAAAAACACTTTTTTTACCTTTGACCTCGAGTCAATTTTTTTCTTCTTCTTCTATTTTATGGCCTCCACCTTGGCAGTATTTGGCCAGCGCAGGTATTACTCCATTTGTATTGATACGAACAGAGTTAACTGAGGTCAACACTACTTTATTTTTTCTCATTTCTATTCATCTGATTCATAACTGTATTTTACTCCCTTCTTTAGTGGGCTCAGGCTAGTAAACAGGTTAGTAAACAACACAACAGAGGTTAGGAGCTCCTCTGGCTCGGGGGCAACCGCCGAGCTACACGCATCCTAAATGTTTTATCGGAATGATAGAGAAGCCGTCAAACCGCGTTTGAGGTAAAAATGTTGTTGTATATTAAGTTTGGTAATATATTCAAAACTAGATTCTGATTTCAAAAATATTTAACAATTTCATTATTAAGTTAATGATTTTATGATTCAATTTCTTCAATATGAAAGGCAATGAAATGGGGGTAGGTATACCTAATTCCACCAACTTGAGATATAAATCAAAGTTCAGTATACGGTTCATTGGGCAGCCAAAGAAGATATGATGTAAATCACCCACCTGACCACATATGCAGTATTCATTTTTCCATGCATCCTATTCTGTGTAAATGTTGGGGACTCAAACAATGACCCGATCTTAATCTAATAATTGTTGTTAAATGCCTTCTTCCTATAAAGGGTATTCCAACAAAAGGTGGCTTACGAGGAAATTTCCCTTGAACTGATTGATACCATTTCCCTTTAGTTTGAAAAAGGTTCCTCCAGTGCAATTCATGATGATGAAGTATTACTTGTTTAAAATGCGGGTATATGTCCATTTTATCCACTTTAAAATTGGCTGGAGTGTTTAAATTCCTTCCTACTTCTGCTAACTTATCAGCATGTTCATTTCCTGTTATGCCCGAATGACCGGGGATCCAGGCTAGAATTATATCAAAATTCTGTTTTGTAGCATCTAAAATGAGCTGTTTGCTCATCATTGCTATATTGTCACCTATCCCGTATTTTTGCCTGCTAATTTTTTTAATAGCACTTTGTGAATCGGTAAAAATGATACATTTCTGATATTTTCCCCCCATACAGATTTCAACCGCCTTATACACTGCGATCATTTCCGCTGTACATATTTGGGTGTGATCAAATAGTCTCATGGCATAGCTATATTTTATCTTTGGGATGTATATTCCACATCCAACTTGGTTATTCGTTGGGTTTAAGGATCCATCAGTATATACCCATGTATAGTCATTATATGTCGGGGAGAATTCATTAATCATATTGCAATTATTATATGGGTCACTTTTTTTAACTTTGGCAAATACTGTTTTAATAGGGTTTACTTGAACCTCAATACTAAATTTGAAACATGGGTTAGCCTCATAGTAATTTCAATTTTGTAGTTCACCATCTATATTATTTTTTGATTCAATTAAATACGGGAACTCCTTTTTTGCCCAATAACCCCGTTGTTCCCTGCAAAAGTTCCAAAGTTTGTTGACAATATTTTTTAGCGGACTCATCTGTTCTACCTGAATTTTTAGATAAAATTTCATGGACAGTGTTTTCCTCCTGTGTTCAAGATCTATTTCCCCACATTCACCTAATAAACAATTGGTTGGTGTAGATTGCATTGCAACCGTGATAATTCTTAAGCATTTGTATTGTGCTTTATCCAGTTTTAATAATAGTTTTTTACTGCATGGCTTAAGGATAAATGATGCGTAGTCAAAATGTGGTCTTACTATTCCTTTGTACATGTTGAGGAGGGTAATTGGATCGGCTCCCCAATAAATACCACTTATCGCTCTAATGACATTAATGCCCTTTTGGGCTTTGGTCTCAATATTTTGAATATACGACGCCCAATTGAGGCGATTGTTTAATATTACTCCTAAGTATTTAAAGTTATCTCTAATTCCAATTACGTTATTGTTAACTTTGATGTCTATCACTTTTTCAACATTTTTCCGACAAGGGTTAAATATGATAGCTGCAGATTTATTATTTGAAATTTGTAAATTGTGTTCGCTTATCCAACTTGCTATTTTTTCGAGGTTCCTATTCATTTCAACAATCGCTGCATTTGGGTTCTCACTCTTAATCATCAACACGAGGTCATCAGCATACTGGATAATTTTGGTCTTGCCGGTCACGGAGTCATGTATAGAAAGAGTATATATATTAAACAGTAAAGGACTCAAGGGAAATCCTTGAGCTAAGTTCGCCTTTGTTATCTTTGACATACATTTCTTTAGATGTCAAAATATTGAAGATTAGGTTCACGTAGCAGATTGGAATTTGAAGTTTGATCATTTTGTTGTATAAAAGATGAATATTTACATTATCATAGGCCGCTTTAAGATCCAAAAACACAGCTAATAAATATTTTTTCTGACTAAATGCGTTTAATACTGAATGAGTTAAGGTAGCTATAGCTTCATTACAACCCTTATCCTTACGAAACCCATTTTGAAGTTTCGGGAAAACTCTCTTATTTTCTAAAAGCCATTCTATTCTATTTTTTAAAATACTCTCCATTATTTTACAAATACAAGAAGTCAAGGCAATAGGCCGGTAGTTACCAGGATTGTTGGCATTTTTTCCTGGTTTTAAAAAGGGCAAAATAATAGATTCTGACCATTCTCTAGGGATTTTACTAGATTCTAATATGGAATTGAATATATCAACTAATTTTTTTTTGCAATAACAGGAAGATTTTGAATCATAGAGTATGAGACGCTGTCTTTCCCCATTGCTTTGTCCTTCTTGTTAGAAAGAACACTATGAAATTCATTGAACATTACCGGTGAGGCATCCACATTACATGGGATCAAGTTAAAATCTGAATCAGCCTTACCAGTAGTTAACATATTTAAAATTTCTTTCGCAGTTTCTTTGTTAGGAAGTTGGTTATTGTCGTTATTGAAATGATTTTTAAAACTTTTGACCGTCTTCCATACTTTTTTTATGGGGGTATCCCGGTTTAAGGTGGAGCAGAAGTTTCTAAAAGAGTTCTTTTTCTTAGTTTTAAGTTTAAGTTTGACGAATGCCTTGACTCTCTTGTATTCTACATAGTTGGCTAAATTAGGTGATTTTATGAAATTATTTATACTTGTTCTACGTTTTTTAATTAGTTCAGAGCATTCCTCGTCCCACCAAGCCGCAAACTTTTGACCCACCCTGAATGTATGCACCGGTATACATTCCTCAACTGCCTCGTTAATAATACCACAAAACTCATTATAATCAAAATTCACCTCTTGTCTTTTAAATTTTTCTTCAATTTTATCTCCAATTAAATTCCAATCAGCCTTTTTAAAGTTCCTTTTTGTTGTATTTGTCCCTATTAAATTCAACCCATTATTAAGATCACAAATAGTTGGAAAATGATCACTATTTCCAGAATCTTCAAATACTTGCCAATACTTGTCAATTTTTTTCCACGTACCCGAACGATGGGGAATTTTGAAATGTTGTTTTTAATTGTTTTGAACAATTTTACTCAGTTCCAGCTTGACGTGAATTTATGTACCTTTGAATGTCTAAATTGACCGGACTATTAAAAGATCTAGTTCTGGATTGTCGAACGCCTGAGTTGAAAGATTTTCTACTATGTCGATGTTCTTTTCTGGATTAAGAATTTTGTGTTTTTTAATTTTTTTATTTAAAGATGACATTTTTTTCATAAATTTACTATTTACTGCTGTGAACATATTCCTTTGAAAATTGCACCAACATTCATGTTCTACAATAATTAATTTAAAAATTCATTTCTTGTAAAGATTGTACGCCTGAATTTCAAGCATACT
Source organism: Cosmopolites sordidus (assembly GCA_031761425.1). Classification (NCBI taxonomy): domain Eukaryota; kingdom Metazoa; phylum Arthropoda; class Insecta; order Coleoptera; family Curculionidae; genus Cosmopolites; species Cosmopolites sordidus. Next base: position 267,430 of record JARFXV010001215.1, read on the forward strand.
CCTTTTACTGTACAAATGTTTTTACTGTACAAAAATTTACTGTACAAATGTTTGATTTCTAGTCAAGCCATTTCTGTTTTGCAAAATTAGTTATTTTGTCACATATTTTGGAAGATCTTGAAATATTAACTAACTAATAAAATTGGGAAATATTTTATTGGTGTGGCATATTTGAACTGCCCGATGATGCTAACATGGTTAGCGAAACGTGCGTCGAGCAGTTTAGAAAAAGTGATTTGGTGTTTAGTGGTAAATCTCTTCAAGTTTAGTATTTTACACCAAAGGTTCCAATAGAAAAATTGATCTACGATGGCTACACGTACAGCGGAACTAAATCCTTATCGTAAGTACACGACTAAAATTAGACTTATTGGAGCAGATATTTGATTTCTTAAGTTATGTCACACTAATAAAATATTCAAGTATTATTGTAAAATATTCAATATTCTTTTCAAGTTTCATATACAGCTATTTTCGTTAGTAATACTTCAAATTAAATTTGTTGACCTGTGTACTTTAATTTTAAGGTAATTTACTTTATTATTGAAACAAATACTCAACATTTGCGAAAAAATCGACATTATTAACCAAAACATGTTAATGTCTAAGGATGCTCTAATATCGGTGTAACCACATGCCGATTGATCTCATTTAAGGTCGATATTAACGACGTAACGACGACAAAGACGCCCACGTATAATTACTACAAACCATCTATAAACATTTCTACTAACTAATATTTTCATTATCTAAAGCCAAATGAAGATTTGCGATGTATTCTTATTCAAAAAACAGTAAACTAAAACAATCTTATACTAAAATAGTAAAAAACATAATACGAAAATCTTTACCTTTTCTATTTCAAAAATCGTCTTTTTTTTAAACGCTATAAAAATGAAACTAATTGACATATTTTTAATTTAAACTAAAAGAGATTTACCACAATGCAAAATGGTGCGTTTCGCTAACCATGTTAGCATCATCAGAAGATTATTCGACTTGACTGTTTAACATCACAGATTTCAATGTAAGATTTGATAAAGTTAATCTGTAAAGCTACTTTCCATAGAAAATGTCAAATTTTATGATGATGGTACTAACGAAACTTTTGCCGATTGCAAAAGTTTTTGCAGTGACCTATGTATTTCATTTAACCAACATTTTGTATTCTTATCATACTTATAAAACCAGTTTAGTTTTTCGTAATTTTTGTACATCATCGAAACGACAGCCGCAATTATAAGAAAATGACCCTCGTTTTAGCAATATCAGCAACCGTGTTAAGTAACACGACCGTTCGTCGTCATTAATTTCTTTTTTATATTATGTTTTCATTCAGTAGGATTCGATGCCGACAAAATTACTATTAACTTTCTCGTACATACGCATTAAAAAACATGATGATTTTAATTTTGCTTTTGTACTCGTAAAAATTAGAGATATGCATTTAATTTTTCAACGAAAGTCTCTGCGGTAACATTAACGGGGTAATCGTAAAAACGAAAGGATAATTAATTCTGATTATTCTTATTGGTATGGTATTAGGTATGGTTTTCATATAAATAGAACATAGTTTAGTTTTAGAATTAGATTAAATCATCTCCTGATGATGCTGACATGGTTAGCGAAACGTGCGTCGAGCAGTTAAAAAAAAAAGTGATTTGGTGTTTAGTGGTAAATCTCTTCAAGTTTAATTTTGGGCAAAAAAATATTGTTAAATTAAGATTAATTTTTTTTTTCATCCATTCTGGGGTTCAAAATGACAATGCCGGGTTTCGAATCAAGATATAGTCAAGTAGACTGAAGGAATGACCTCACAGTTCTCGTTGTTTCCACGATAACTGCCTTTTGAGCCACCGCAATGATATTTTCTGACAGTTGCAGTTGTCTGATGTGTTGGTAAATTTGCTGGTGGACTAATCCATTCACGGTAATGACGAATGGTAAAATTTTTGTTTCTTTTAATTTATACATTTCTTTTAGTTCAAAGGCTAACTCTTCGTATTTCTGTTTTTTCTCCCCACAGGCTCTCTCAATGTTTTCATCTAGTGGTGTTGTAAAATCAATGATAAGAGCTGTTTTATCTTGTTTGTTAAATAGCGTCATATCTGGTCGGTTGTGCGTTATTTTACGATCGGTTATGAGGGTTGTGTCCCAGTATAGCCTAAAACCGGCTTTCTCCAAGATTGGTTGTGGATTATAGTTATAATTATGCACCTGATTATTGAGAAGTCCAGTTCGCAATGCTAAATTCTGATGGAAAATTTTGCCCATTTCATCATGCCTTTTAAGATATTGTCATGGTACAATAATAGGACATCCCGCTGTGATATATTGCATGCTCCCTACTGTGGACTTCTATTTTCGACATAAGTCATCTATACCTTGTTCTTTTAGGATATGTTTCCGATAGTTTCCAGATGATACAACCTGATCCTGTGTAGCCAAAATACTATCCTCCGTTTCAGGAAACAAGTATCCCGCCTTGAGGTAAGCGTTTGAGTGTGTTCTATTTACGCTTCTTTTCGTCAAGTTAGCTTTATATCTACCGTGTAGTGTTTTGCCTGCCCTTTCAGTTTCTAATTCTGTCAAGGATTTAGGTAGTGTTTCTTTCTCATTGGCCAGGTCTAGAGGTGAGAAGTTACTATCTATGCGTTTTAATGCATGATGAGTCGATAAATTCGTGGTATAGAAATAACTTCTTAATTTTTAGACATGTATATTATGAGCCATTTCTGCATTCACTAGACCCCTTCCACCCCTTGCTCTCGGTATATACAGTCTGCTGATTTCTGTTTTCGGGTGGTGGTATCGATATTTTGTTAGCATCGTTCGAATTTTAATATCTATTCCTCTTAAATCTGTTTTTGTCCATTTAAAGATCCCGAATGAATCGGTCAGGCTTGGCATGGCCCATGAATTCAGAGCGGTGAAGAGGTTTCTAGATGCTAGTTTAGTGGTCAAGATTAACCTTATTCTCCTATGCAATTCATCCAACATTATCTTCTTAGTCGATTTTTGTTTAATACCTATTGATTGGCGGAAGCCTAGATATGTTTAGCCTTCAGGTAATGCTGTATTTATTATTGTGCCATCCATTAATAATATGTTTTGTTGTTCTGTAATGATGCCTCTTTTTATATGCAAGACTGCATATTTCTCCAAACCCACTTCCATCTGTATATCAGAACTAAATAACTGGACTATTTCCAGTTGACTTTGGAGCTAATCTGAGTTTGAGGCGTATATTTTCATATCATATATAAAACGAATGGTTTAATTGCACGTTATTTTTTATATCGATTTTGTAGCCAGTTCTGGTTTTATTGACCAGGTAGCTAAGTGGATTTAGTGCCAAACAAAACCATAAAGGGCTGAGAGAATCACCCTGAAAAATTCCTCGCTTTATTTTTATTTCATCAGTAGAATAAGCACCACTTCCCGAACCAACCCGAAGTGTTGTACCCCATCTTTCCATAAGATATTCGAGACAATTTCTAACCGTCCCGTTTATGTGGTATATCGAAGGTGTTTCGAAGCCCTGTATGGGGCACCTAGTCGAATGCTTTCTTGTAATCAATCCAGGCCATTGAGATATTTAATTTTCTTTTTCTCGTCTGTTGACTAACAATTCATTCTCATCAATGACTAACAATTCCTTAGCTCATCTAGCTCCTGTTTTTGTAACCATTTTGTTCATTAGCTAGTATTCGGTTAATATTGATATGTATAGACATATATTGTGCGTTAATCGCAGTAAAGAATTTGTATATTGTTGGTAGGCAGGTTATAGGTCGATATTGATTCGGTTGGGACGCTGTTTCACTTTTAGGTATCATAATTGTGACGCCTTTCGTAAAGTAGTCCGGGAATCGAACGGGTTTCTCCAGAGCCGGTTGTAGTTGCTTTGCTAAAATGTTATGACTAATTGTGAAATTTTTCCACCAGTAATTATGGATTCTATCTATTCCGGGTTTTTTCCAGTTTCCCATACATGCGATCGTTGTTCTGATAGAGTCTTGTCTTAGAGAACATATTGTTAAATTAAGATTAAATTATTATATTAGTTTCTCTTATATTTTTATTAATCTCCACGGTAGCCGGGGTTTGTAACCCGACTACAATGTTTGCACTAAACAAGAGGGTTCAGCCGAGGCTCAATGCAAGCTTAAACATTTTCTGACTATATTTGTTGTACCCAGCAGAGCAGCCTTCTGCATGACTGCCATATGACTATCATGTAATTCAAGCTTGTATGTGGCGATTTTCCAGAGTTTGTACATGTCTGTTAGTTCTACAGCTAACGGTTGATATTTTCGTTTTTTCTCGGCAATGGTCTTGGTCAAATTATGGTCCAACGGTACCGCCACATAGATAATAAGTCTTTTGCGAGCCTATGTGTCGATTATAATAATATCGGGCCGATTAGCCTCCACCGTCTGATCAGTAATCATTGCCGTATCCCATAAAATCTTTGCAGTTTCACTTATATACACCTGTTCTGGTTTCCACTTATAATAAGGTATCTCCACGTCCAACAGACCATATTTTTTCAATAATGCTTGATGTATCACCTTAGCAATGTTGTTATGTCTATGCATATAGCCTGTTTGAGCCAGCGCAGGATATCCACCGCTTATATGCTGTATTGAATCTAAATATTGTTTACATAAGCGACATTTTGGATCGATATTTTGTCCTAATATATGTTTTTATATGCACTGGCACTTACGACCTGATCTTGGATAGCACATAGGAAACCTTCTGTCTCTCCATAAAGTCCCAATGTTCGGAGCGATTCTGTAGAGTATTTTTTATGAATGTGTTCAGAATCGAGGAGAGCTGCAAAGCGACCATGGAGCTCCTTTCCTTTCCAAACTGAAATACGCCCCTGGGAAGTTATATGGCTTACCTCGTTAGTTGCTTGTGTTAGACGGAGGGGACTATAATTACTATCCAGTGTACAGGCAGTCTTATGAAGATTACTATTTTGGCTGAGAAAATAGGATCTTAGCCGATCCTCCTGTTGACGGCACATTACTTCTACATTCTGTAAGCCTCTTCCTGCCATATGTCGAGACAAATACAGCCGCTCGATGGAACTTCTTGGGTGATGCATCGGGGGATAAATGTTTTCTTTTAAAATTAGCACTACCGGAGGCACAATGATCATTACCTTATCGAAATTTGCACTGTTTAAACTAAAATATTTCGAAACTACTAAACCAGGTATAAAATTCATTTTATCTTTTTAGCTGTTATTATATTAGGCCCGGTTCTGTTTGCGTTTCTTGCATTTTTGTCGGGTTTTGTTACGGCAGGGGTTGTTAAGAGTTTATTGCAGCTAATCGGTCAACGATATATTTTGAAACGCACTATACAGAAATTTTCGTTAAAACAATTTTAATATTAGCGATACACCAGGTTCTGACCAGCCGATGTTAACGGTAAGGAAATATAGCAAGGTCGATGCATGACTTGAACGATACAAATTTGATGGACTTTGATAGAATTTCTGCCTGCAATTCTTTTTTGAAGTGCAATGAAATAGATCAGTGTAAACGCGGAGATGCCTCTTCAATCAGCGCAAAAACCAATTAACAGCCAAAAAAAATTATGCTATATTTTTGGTGAGACTGTAAACCAGCAATTCAGAGCAGCCTTAATTAGCCTCATGTGTCTTTGGCCAATTGATACAAACTTTTACAATTTGACTGGTATTTTGGTACTGGCCAAATTGATGGGCAATTGGGTATTTGGGATGGTATAATTGGATTGGTATAATGGGATGGGTATTTGGACTGGTACTACCATTTATTTAGAGCGCTTCAAACTATTTTAGATGGTAAAAACTTATCTTCCTTGGAAGATGTGAAAATTTCTTTGATCAGTACTTTAGACAGAAATCTCAGAAGTTCTATCGGCGCCCAATTGTGCAGCTCTCTGAGATATTAAATGTAATTTTTAGTAAATTAGTAAAAATCTGTTTTCAATATCTCTCAAAAAATGGGATGAACATTTATAGTGAACAGATAGAGTGATTTTGAAATATATATTTTTTTTTCACTAACCCGCTAGTAAATTCCAAACTATTCGTCCCACAAGAAATTATATTACATCATTAAAAGAAGCACTAAATTTTCTTTAAAATTAATATGTTTACTTTTACTTTGACGGGATTTTTATTAGTTGTTTGAACTGTCGAATGTCATTTTTTTCACTTTCAAGAAATTTAGACTTTAAATAATAAAAAAAGATCAAAAACGAAAGTAACGGGTTTTTTCAAATTGAACGTTTGTTTTATAAATTATTGAATAAACATAAATATAAAAATTGAAGCATAGTGTATGACATTTAAAATACGAAAGACAATATCTGCCAAATGACCACCTCTTGCAGCTCCACACTTATCCACTATTTTGTTAAAATTTTGCATGACATTTTGGTATAACTGTGGTTCTACCTCACCAATGACTGTAATCAGTTTATTCTTTACTTCAGGAATCGGTTGTAGATTGTTCTTATAGACCTAGCTTTTCACGTAACCCCAAAGAAAATATCTTGGTGGCCACTTAACATCACCATTTCTTGTAATAACTGGTCCAGGGAATGTTTCTGTCAATAAATCAATTGTTTCATTAGCAGAATGAGGTGTAGCGCCATTCTGTTGGAACCTCATATTCTCTAATCATCCACCGAATCAGTTTCTTGAAATTTTTTTAACAATTCGATTGATAGTGCGATCAAATGGTTAATTGTGCAAACGGTAATTTTCTAAAAACATTTATCACTGAACGTCCATTTTCATAAAATAATTTAACAATTTTAACGTGTCGTTATATTGTATATGACACCATTTTTATAAATGTCATACATTACACTTCTGAAATGATTAGACCCAGGCAAATTCACAACGCCATCGGTGTATTCAAGAATTTCATAAAAACCGCTGAATTTGAAAGAACCGTAACTGCTCCATCAAACACCTTTTTTTAAATTTTCAAACCGCCCCCGAAATAAGCCAAATATCACCTAATATTATACCGAAAAAATACGAGGAGTGAAGAGAGTTAAATTATTACATTTGAATTGAATATATATCCGAATAAATATGTCGTAATTTTTCCGATGAATATATAGATATTAAATTTCATGTAAGTATATTTTTGTTGTTTTATTTACTTCAAACTAAATAATAAAACTTATTAATAATGGTCATGGGAAAAGACTTCCATCGGTCAGATACTGATGTAAATTAACTTTCTAACTATACCATATCAAGTATACTATAAACATTATTTCTAATTTAGTTACGTATTGTAGGAAACATTTTAATAGCGTTATGAAGAAAATACCATATATTTACAAGAATTTTTACAATAAGAACACATATATATTTGCGTAATTCTATTTTCTAAAATAATTCGTAAACTTATAGCATCCATTGCTCTGCAAATAGACCCAAAAGTAAATTTACTTAAAACGATTCTAAAGATTTAGATATTCTAAAGATAAAGATACGAGAAATATTGAAAAAATCCAGAATTGAAATGGAAATTATGTCATATGAATCACTTACTTTTATACAAAATTATTTATATATTTATTAAAAAAATTATTTATGTATAAAAAAACAAAAATATATTAAAGCCCTAAGTATTAGTATTAAAGGATTCAAGTCGAAATATTAAAATCCCTAATGAAGTGTGTTTTAAATCGAAAATCGTCATCAGTATTAAAATATCTTTAAATAAATCGAACGATTCATTTTAAACAAACATATTTAGAGTTTTGTTTAAAAATAACAAATATTTGTATCGAAAATGTGTTACTAATAATATATAATAATTTTTGAATAAATTGAAAAATCGACTTACTTGAAATAAAACAGACGATATCTTCGAAAATATATACACTTCAGTCCCACGTCAATTCGCGTTTTTCAAGACTTTCAACGACGTAAAAAATAATAATCCCTCGCCGAAGAATTAGTCGAGCACGACTATCGCGAACAGCTTCTTCGAAGAGCTGAAGATGGTACACGGGGAGGCGGTCGTGGTACCCCTTCTTCTCCACATCGCAGAAGATGTTCCTCGACGCGCGACCTTTCACAAAGCAAAGGTAAAAGGTTACGCGGGCTTAGTATTGCTATCTGTAGGTTTTCTCGGTTTTACTTTTTCTTTCTGGTGGCTGTTGCGAATTTGAAAAGCGAAATTATATTAAAATCGAGAGTTGTGAAAACTGTTAAGAGCTAACATAGGAAAATTCTGACCGTATGCCATAAATTAATTCTCAAGTTATATTGTCATAACGCAACCGATTAAGGAACCGCATTCAAAATATTTCAAGTATCTATCTATGCTGGTTGTAAAAAAAAATTTTTTTTTTCAGAGATGTTTTTTGCCAAATTTCTTAAAAAATATTTTTTATTTCCAAAACGGCTCAAGATAGGAATAATATGTTACGTAATAAAATATTCAAAATGGTTCAGAGAATCTAGAAATAGATATTCCATATTAAAAAAAAACGAAGTTTGAATTATCATCATCAGCCCGTGTCGATCCACTGTAGGATAAAGCTCTCTCGCATGTTCCCAACTTTCACGGTCCTGGGCTTTCCTCTGCCACTCGGGTCCAATATACTTAACGACGTCATCAATCGTTATCCAATCCAGGATTACCCTGGTCCATCTGTCGTTCCATTGCCTCGCTATGTGGCTTGCCCATCTCGATTTCAATTGCTTTACCATTAGAATGATGTCACAGACTTTCGTTTGTTCCCTGATCCATGTTCAGGACTTTCTGTCTCGTCTTGTGATGCTGCCCGAAGCTCATTGATAGGGGGCTCATTGGACAGTAGTTCTTTAAATCTTCGTGTGCTCCTTTTTTATGTAAAAGGATCACTTCTGCATTTTTCCATAAGTCAGGTACCCTTTATTCTTTGAGGCATTTTGAGTATAATTTTGCCAGTCTTTTATGTCCGAACGTCCGACCACCAACTGTAAGCATTTCGACAGTTACACTGTCCTTTCCTCGAACCCTGCCGTTTTTCATGGATTCTATAGCATTTGTTACTTCCTCCCCTAGGATATCTGGCATTTGTTCTTCCGTGGGTATTGTTGTCTTTGATTGTTTCTGATCTTCATATAATTGGGAATAAAATTTTCTGACAACCTCTAACGTTTGCGTACGCACCCTTCACACTGTGCCATCCTCACGCCTTAAGACATATATTTGCGTTCTTTTGTTTCTTAGCTTCTGTTTAGCCTTGTTAATTCCTTTGTTTTCTTCCAGGTTTTTTTGCACTAGCTGCATGGTGAATAGGCGCGTGTCCTCTCTGATACATTTTCTTATAGTTTTGCTGAGCTCAGTGTACTCGACCCCGCCAAAAGGACTACCTGCATTTCTCATTGCCCGCCGTTTCTTCATTAAATCAGTGGTCTCACTGGAGATTTTTGTCTATTTGAGACACTTTTCTTCTAGTGCTATTGAAGGAGCCGTTTGAAGCACATTGTTGGCGATTTCTTCATATTGAACTGATATTTCCACATCGTTTGGATCTTGTAACATAGCAAACCGATTTGACAAAGCAATGTCAAAATCGCTTCCTCTCTCCAGCAGTTTCCCAGAATCCACTCTGCTATTCTTTGACCTTGCTCGTACCATTCGGTGGTCACTTCCAACATTAAAATTGTTAAGAACAGTACAACGGCAAAATATTGTTTTATCGTTGGTCATGATGTAATTAATTTCACTTGTGAGTTCAGATGGACTTTTCCATGTCCATTCTCTACTAATATTTTTCTTATAGAACGAATTCATAATATTTAGTTCTTCTCCTTCAGCAAAATCAACCCATCTGTCACCTCTATTGCCTCGCTCACCAGTTCCATATGGGCCAGTTGCATTTTCGTAAGTTCTTGTTGTTCCAATTCTGGCATTAAAATCACCCATCAGGATTTTGTACCTACATTTCTCCTTGTATAAAAGCTGGGCCACATCATCATAAAATTCCTCAATTTCCTTATCCCTATGAAGTCTAAACTTTTTATTCAGCTGAATGACGCATTGGGCTAGTCGGTCAGATGTACTTTGAAATTTTACTATACTGTCCTTCAGTTTTCGATTGATGAGGAATCCAATTTCGCCGCATCGGCCATTTTCCGTACCTCGAGTGTAGAGTACGTGTCCAGTTGGTTTCAGTTTGATTAACTCTTCACCCTTTCTTCGTGTTTCACAGAGCCCAATGATATCCCAATGTATGTTGTCAACTTCGATTAACAGTTCTTGCCATCGGGACTACGTTTTCATAGTCCGTTTATTTAGCGTTGCAATGTCAAAAGTCCAATGGCAGCCTGATCTAACCCTGTGATTCTTAGCACCCTCTGCCTTGGGGCAGATTTTCCCGCTGCCGTAGGTAGTTGCTCCTTGGCCTCCGGGGAATGAGGGCAGTGTTTGAGGTTGTACTGTCATATTGAAACATATTGAAATACCATGTTGAACTTATGGACTGTAATCTGTCACGCTGGTCCACTGCGAGTTGGCAGATTTTTATCATGTTAGTCTGAGGCCTCTGCCTTGACCTGTCCGCTTGGGGTGACCCTCCCAGGAGCATAGACTCCAGACGGCATAGCTCAAAACTTCATCGCCCTACTCAAACCCCTTTACCACGTCAAGGTCTGATCCACATAGGTGTGTATATATATATATATATATATATATATATATATATATATATATATATATATATATATATATATATATATATATATATATATATATATATATATGTGTGTGTGTGTGTAAGTAGCGATAAAAACTTAATATAAACGATAAATACAAAAAATAGAATTAACTTATTTCGTTAAATTTTTATATTTTATTTATTCTGTCGTTTTTTTTCTTATAACTCACATGACAAGTATTGTGTTCTACATTGATAATATTGTGTTTTTTAATTGAACAACTTTTAACTTTATCATATGTGAATCAGGCAGTAGATCTTCTTGAAGCTGACATGCGGCGGCAATGAGAAGTAGCTTGAGCAGATAGGTATTTCACCAAACTTCATCAGTCAGCTATGGAGGCGTTTTAGCGAAACGGGAAGTCCGGCTGAACAAGATCCATTACGAGAACGCTGTACAACTGCAGCTCAAGATCGATTTATTGTCTAACTGTAAGAAGACAACCTACAATAACAGCACCCGACTTGGTTACGAAGTTATATCTGATGCATAACTTAACTGTTAGCCGAGATACTGTAAGAAATCGTCCCCTCGAAGCCAATCTTTATTCTCGACGACCGCTCAGATGCCCATTTCTCTCAAGAGGTAATCGCGGTGCAAGATTAAACCGGTATAGAAAATTTCAAAATTGGGATCAAACTGCTTGACCTACACTTTTGTTCACTGATGGGCCCAAATTTGGATTTCATCCGGATTCTCGTCGAATAACAGCGTGGAGACGATCCAGAGATTTGGAACATTTGAGGGACGTCCAGGAGGTGCATACCATATTTACAGAGACGATTTTGTTATGATATGGCGTGGAATCATTATTGGCGATAGAACCGAGTTCATTTTTCCAAATGGATTTTTAACAGCTCAGTAATATTTGGGTAATATTCTCCAACCCATTGTGCGTCCATTTGCTGGTGCTGTTGGTGAAAACTTCCATCTCATGTACGACAATGCTCGTCCACATACCGCGCGTGTTGTGATAAACTGATTAATCAACGAGGGAATTGACGTACTGCCATGGTCAGCACAATCTACGGACCTGAATCTAAGCGAGCATGTATGGAAAATGTTTCAAAGAAGAATTAACTCCCACATGGCCAACATTTCAAAAGTGTTTAGATTCAGGGAGACAGTGGCGGCTCGTCAGGGGACGCGGGTGAAGCACCGCTTCACCCACAATTTCCGAAACAAAAACTTACATTTTATTTTTTATATAAAACATAGTTGGTATTATAATTTATTTAATTACGTATACATTAATACATCAGTATTATAATAATTAATGCCAAATTAATATAATACTAACAATTATATGAAGCGTATTCTTAAAGAATAGAAATAGATAGATAATACCGCTGCCAAATTCCAGATTTGTTTACGGAGGTTGCCATGGTAACGCACGAAGCCGTCTTCTAAATACGTGAGCTAAAAATAGAAAACGGCGCGGCGCATGGATGCTACTACAGCAGCCTTTATTGCACGCGTTTCGTTTCCTTAAGAATAAAATTCAGTGAATTTACATCGTATCGCGCTGTGCGGGTGGCTGTTAAAGTTTTTGAAAATGTTTCCATTGTACGATCCGGCGTGCATTTTGTTGGAAACACCATTTTCCAGATGGAAAAATGATGACAAAAAAGACTTTCTGCATACAGAGGGACCTAACACCAAACCTTTTCTTGAAATAGAAAAACAAGGAAAATCAAAAGACAGATTTTTCGTTCGAAAGTTTCGCAATCAGTGGTATGCTGATTATAAGTGGTTGTGTGGAAGTGTTTATGTGAAGAAACTGTTTTGTATGCCCTGTTTGACAGTAGGTGTAAAATCAAGTGTGTGGAATAAAGAGGGTTTTAACAATTTTGGAAACGTAACTAGGGGTTGTAGTAGACATGAAGCTTCTTCAGATCACATTCACTGTGCATTATCGTTTGCCAAATTAAAGAAAAACCTCAGCACAATTGAAGACGCGTTGAAGGCAAATTCCAGGTTGTATTTAAAAATGATCAATGACAATGTGCTTTTAAATAGAAGATTCATGCAGTTACCTATTCGCGCCACTGTTTACTTAGGAAAACAAGAGTTAGGATTTCGAGGGCACAACTAATCTGATTCCTCGGATAATCGGGGGAATTTCAAAGAACTTTTGGACTCTTATATATCAGTGAGCAGTGTGGACATTCAAGAACACTATAAGAAGATATCCCCCAGTTTTTCTGCAAATTCAAAAACAATTCAGAACGAATTGATAGACTGTATTTCGGATTACATCGATGAACATGTGGATCGTGAAATAAAAGACAGTGATTTTTTCTCTATTCAAGTCGACGACTCAACAGACATTCTTCAGAAATCTCAGTGCCGCATTATACTTTGATACGTTAATAGTGCGGAAAAGTTAGTTGAGCGATTTTTGGGCTTCTTTTATGTTAGTAGTGACCGAACAGCGGATGCTCTTTTTGATTTGGTGACTAAACATATTGAAAAATACGATTTCCGTTCAAAATTAGTAGGACAATGCTACGACGGCGCTAGTGTCATGTCAGGACATATAAATGGTCTCCAATCAAAAATAAAAACCGAAGCTCGACAAGCCATTTTTGTACATTGTGCAGCTCACCGTTTCAATTTAGTTTTTCAGCAGAGTTGCAGTACTATACCACAGTGCCGTATTTTTTTCGCAAACGTGAATAGTTTCCCGACTTTTTTTCATCATTCTACAAAGAGAACTCAAGTAGCTGACACAATAATGAAAAAAAGGGTACCCACATCTGTTTCAACCCGTTGGACATCGAATTCTAAGATAGTGAATGTGATTGATAATGAATGGGACGGTTTAAAAACAGTTTTTACTGAAATTAGAGACGACAAAACTTCGGATCAAAGTTCAATAACTCAAAGTGTGGGCTTCTTAAATCATCTCAATAATTTTGAATTTGCTCTACTCAGTGCTATTTTTAGTGACATTTTCAAAATGACTGATATTCTGTTTGATGTGTTACAGAAACGTTCACTTAAGATTAATGTTTGTATTACACAAGTTAGGAATACTCAACGTCTTTTAAATGGAAAAAGAAATGAGGAAAATTTCCAAAAACTTTTTGATTCAGTCAGTGTAAAAGTGTCAGTACCAACTAATTATCGTGAGGGACGAAAAACTTTAACGACTGAAGAAATCTTTGAAAAATACAAAGTGTTGTATTACGAAATTTTAGATACTATCTCTGGACAAATTGACACACGATTTCAAGACATGGATAAACTTATTTTCGTTACACTCATGGATACAGCACGGTTTGCAGAGTATGCAAAAACCTTTCCTTTAGAGTCAGTGAATAATTTAAAAGCATTTTTTCCCGACCTATTTCCCGATATAACAAGGCTGAAAAATGAATTAACCTTCATTTATAATGATGAAAATTACCACAAAATTCAATTAGATCGAATGTTGGAACTTTTACACGAGAATAGAGATATCTTCAAGGAAGCTTCCAGATCATTATGCCTGATTGTGACGATTCCCTCGACTAGTGTCTCAGTTGAACGTAGTTTTTCCTGTTTGAAAAGAATCAAGACAGTTTTACGAAATTCAATGACAGAAAACAGACTAAGTAATTTGGCGAAAATTTCTATTGAAAAAGGACTTTTGAACGAACTTTTAAGGGTGGAACCATTTTATGAGGACATTATTGAAAGATTTGCAGCTTTAAAAGACCGAAGAATTGACCTTACATTTAAAAAATAGAAACATTATGTGCGGTTGCAGATTTTGCAGTGCCCCTACGTTAGTCGCTGTTGAAGTGCGGGTGAGTAAGCTATTTTTTTTTATGTTATTGTTATGTTTTTATACATTTTTGGATTTGCTGCTTATGATATACCTATTATTTTTCGTGCTGCGCTTCACCTCCTATTTAGACCACGAGCCGCCACTGCAGGGAGATTCTAACAAGAGAATCAGCACATTTACCCCAAGAAGATATAGATCACATTATTTAGGTGTAGAGCTGTTATTAACTATCGTGGAGGTCATATTTTATATTAAAATTTCTTTGATGTTTTGCTTTCTCAAAAATTTTTTGTAAGTCTAACTAAAAATTCAATTTTTTTTGCTTTATTTTGTTACGTTATTGAACAATCAAAATAGTACCATATATAAATATTATTAACTCCCATTAAAATTTAATAAAGAATCTGCTTTTCAGTTTGCTATATTATTTAAAAAACTAATCCTACAAAATAAATTTAGTTTAATTCCAAATGTAAAGATATCTCTTGTAATTTTTGCAGCCGAGAGTAAAAGTCCAACAGCACTTCGTAATATGAAAATTAAAATAAAATAAGCATTATTTAATAAAATAAACCTTTACCCTTTAAAAACCCTTCAATAAACATGTAATTATCCTCTTAACATTAAGATTTAATAGAAATATCTCCGGATATAAACTCTCATAATAGAAGTTAATTTCTAATGGCATTTTTAGTCACCCCCTTCGTGCAAATGATGCATTAAAGAAAAAAAGGTTGATCAGACGACAATAACTTCGTTAAATTTTACGCAATCCTTAATTTTAACAGTAATGCTACTAAAAAAATCGTATAAATGTCGAATAATGATGTTATTTAAATATCATTACACACCTTGACATAAAAAAAATGATAAATCAAACATTACTCACCGAAAGTCATGATTGCAGTTTTGTCTTTTAATCACTGCACAATTAATGTGAATACTTTATCTTTGACCGGATACTTTAAAACTGAGTACGAGGTAGTGAAGACCGGGGAAATGTGTAAAAAATTCAGGACATAAAAAAAAAACGACAAAAAATAGTTTGTTTATAGCGGTAGCCCAACGAGTTTTGTTAATGATGCAGAAATTATTTTTAATATACAGTAAGTGAAAAAAGTATTTGACATAACCAATTTTTCGTACTTTACTTTATTTTTATACAACCTTAATTTTTTAGGATTATAAATTAATAAAGGGTTGTAGCGTTCACAAATTCTTGATCGCCACAGGTAGCATTCGTAAATTGTTGATCGTTGAATTGTTGGTAGGTTTATTTCGGACAAATTCTTAACTGAAAGAGCTTCGGTATCGTTGGGACAAGGCAAGACAGTCTAACTCCAAATCTCCATGTGAGCGGACGTTTTCGCACCTTACCCTTCCGACCGAGGTACGTAGGTTTGCTGGCCAAGTCACGCTTGGGTTGATTTTTCTGATATTCTTATAGAGGGTTTTACGACCCGGCAGCAGAGAATCCGATCAACAGACACTGAACGACCACCTATTACAGAGCCCGACCATCGTGGAAACCTTACACCTTTTTGGGGCCACATGGCACAGTAACCGGTAGGTCAGATCGAGATTATTTCGGGACCCCCGCATAGGGATACCGGACTGCCCGCAGTCGTACTCAGTGTTTTTGGACACCCAGTACCTTGACAGGCAAGGATAGACAACATCAGGAAATAAGGCCAGATAAACATTTTTTTATTATATTTTCATGTACCGTTAAGGATTGCAGTTACCATTTATTTTTCACAAATACATTTTTACCATAATTTCTTATACTGATAATGGTCACGTTATCACCTTATATTTTGTATCTATTTCCCGTCTGACCATTCTTGGTTACCCTAGCGTGATATATATTTATCTTTTTACTATTGTCAGAATAGAGGAAATAACCTCTAATTTGTAAGTATAGGGACATAGAGACCAGCTGGTGTAATTTGGAGCTGTGTATTTGATTTTTGATTTCTTTCACGGTAAGGTTTGGAGAACCACCTTCCCGTGCCTTTTGTTTGATAGTTTTAGTTATTCCTTTTTTTGTGTGCTTTGTGTCGTTCTTTTTTGAGTGTGCTTTTATAATATATATGTATAAAATTCTAGTAAACCGTTTTATTTAAGATAGACCCCTTCCCGGTTCCAGGGTCTTTTCTGATATATGAAGGTGCTCAACTTTTGTCGTGGCTTCATTCTGTCCTGGACCTTCTTCCCGGTGCTCCCGGCGAACAGCTGCCGTCGCTGTGATCTATATATATTTTTTATTTTGTTTCAAAAGAGAAAATAATAGGTCACAGGGTGTTTCAGAATATGTTTCGTTTTCGTTTTGACTGTTACGCGCCAAACACTAACAGCGGGGGGAGGGGAGTGGTGTTAAACGCTTAACTGACTTTTTAAGTTTAGTAGCGATGGATCGTTTCACGGCTCGCATCGATCACAGCGCGCATTTTGCGTGCGAGCGTTTTATTAAAACAACGATTCTTACACTAGTGTTCGACGTCTGTATAGGACACATTTTAATGTAGCGACCATGGGAAATGTGTCAAGTGCGAATTCAATCAAACATTGGGTGCGCATGTTTGAATAAATTGGAAACAATGCCGGATAAATCAACTGGGCGAAAAAGATATCAAGAACAAGCAGGAATGTTGACCGCGATCGCCAGTCTGTTAGAGACGATCCACGGCAGTCTCTACGACTCCGCGCAGCTCCTATTCGCACATATTTACCTTATTCGCACATATTTACATTTCCTCCCCTACAGCCCCTAAAATTGTTATTTTGGAAGAGATGAAGCCCGATGATCCAGCTAAACCAGTCGAATTTTGCAGGACAATGAAACATCTTTTTAGGAGCTTCAATAAGATATGGTTTCTGATGAATCGAATTTTCACATCAGAGGTCACATGACTAAACAAAATTGCAGATATTGGGTTGCCTGCAATCCACTGGCACAGCACCAGAAAATATTTCACTTGCCCAAGGTTGTCGTTTTGGTTCTCAATCAAGCGAAGAAATTGTCGGCCCGTACTTTTTTGATGATAACCGTGGTCGCGCTCAGACTGTTAATTCCGATCGTTATTAGTCCGGTCAAATTAGACAGAAAAATAAGAGTGAACGTACATAAATTCACATCCTGCTGGAAGTGAATAAAATTGTTCAAAACATAATTAAAAATAACATTTCAAAATTCCCCATCATTCCGGTACCTGGAAAAAATTTCAAGGTCAAAGGTAAAAAAAATGGGGTTTTCGCAATTTTTATCAAAACGGTAAAGTTTTATCGTAAATATACCTTAGACAAAAATTGTAGACCATAAAATTATCTATGAAATAATTTTTTCCTAAGAGCCACCGTTCCTGAGATATAACAATTTCAAAAGTTGTAAGCGTCATAATATGCATAAGTACGTCACGTATCTCTGTGGCTGTAATAAAAGTAAAAATATTTTTCTATCGGTGATTGTAACTTACATTTAACACATATAATATACATAAATATAACTATGAGAATATCAGGTAAAATGAAACCCAGTCCCTTAATTTATACACCAATGTAACCTTGAGACAACATCTGTCTCTCTGTTCAATTGTGTGCGTGGCTAGAATCGTATACCTGCTTTATGTCAGAATACCCAATAAACGAAATATCGTTAGCCTTGAGCGCCACTCCGCAGTGAAAGCATATGTTTATTCTAACCTATTTCGGGCTGTTTTGAGTTTTATAATAAAAATATTAAAATATTGTTTTATTTGTGCTAAACTTTTAATTGAAAGTGAAAATGCTACTGTTGAACGTGGTATGAAGACATTAATCAATACAAGTATCGAACGAGCTGATGCATTTTCAGAATATCTTAAAAATCAGAAATCTGTGACAATACACGAAAATTGTCGTCAAAATTATACTCGAAAGTCTTCTATTGCTGCAGCTAATAAAAGACAACGCGAAGAACAAGAAGCCAGTACATCTACAGTAAGGCCTCATCGTACGAGATCACGTATAAGTGAATTAGCTTTTTGTTTTAAAAAGCTATGCTTATTTTGCGGCAAGGAATTGAACGACGAGTATGAGAGAAGAAAATCCTGTGATCTTCACTTCACTTCACCTCACCTCGTGTCAATTCTTTCCCATGTACCGCAACGATGGGAAATTTTGAAATATTATTTTTAATTATGTTTTAAACAATTTTACTCTCTTCGAGCTTGATGTGAATTTATGTACCTTTGAATGTCTAGATTGACCGGACTATATTGCAATATGATCAGGACTTTTTTGGACCCAAAAATGCAAAACTCGATTGGCTATAACCGCAAAACATTTTTCCAACAAATTGAGTAACTTCCCACGTCAGGATCATTCTTTAGCAGCTCTAGACGCTTGATTCCCTGAAAGAGTGATTAGCGGCCGAGGGGACATTAACTGGCCACCGAGAAGACCAGATTTAACACCTGCTGATTTTTTCCAGTGGGGCTACTTAAAAAGTAAGGTTTTCAAAAAATTAAGTGAAAAAAAAAATTTTTAGATTTTATATTAATTTATGCTCTGTTCTGTCTATGATCACGCTTCTAGCGACTTCTATAGTCTAACATCCATAATGTTATTCGCGATGAACGAAATAGGTCGTGGGTTGCCGAAGCGCACCGATTAAAGAACACGTGCTTTGGGTACAGACAAGTTTGTTCTGCTACTGTTTTCTTTACTATCGCGTGCGAAAAACAAAGACAGCAATGCATCGCTTTGCTAGTAAGCCGGAGATTAAACGCATTTATGACGTCATATCTTGGGCGCTGCCCCATTCTCAATAGTCAGGTGTTTTTTGCCATCGCGCATTTGCACTTTTCGAGTGGTTGCAAAGCGAATGTTTTGAACGATTACAATAGTGAAGATGAATTCAGTATAATATATAAATAGAAATAATGTCACATTAACATTTGCTGACCGAATTGTCAACAAAAATCACCAATTAAATGTAATAATTGAAAGGTGTTGTACAATAGGAAAAGGTGTGAAGATCGATCATCCAAAAGGACAACTGTTCTGGACAGCGTCGTGAAAAAGCTTCTACCCCGTGCGACTCCTACCAGATAGAACTTTACGTCTAAATGTGTGAATACTGTTTACATTTACAAAGATGAATTGCAAACAAAAAAGCAAACAAATTCTATTAATCAAGCTCAGGGGTTAATAAATTATTTTGTGGATGATAATTTTAAATTTTGGTTGTTTTTCTTCGATAAAATAATACCTCACTGCGACATTCTCTTTGATCAACTGCAAAGCAGGCAACTAATAGATCCACTTAAATTAAGAAGAATTTGATAACTTTTTCAACAGCCATCCAAAATATTAGAGGCAATATTAGAAAAACAAATTAATCAAGGATTTGGTAACTTAACTGGTGAAGAATCTACAACGATCATAGAGAATCGCAGAAAGTAGCGGACATTTATTGACAACGAGGACCCCAATCCGAATGTCAAGATATGCAAGGAAATCTATGATACCTTAACCATACAGGTTCATGAACATTTTAGTTTCGATGTATGGTGGAGATTTGATGAATATCGAGCCGTCTTTCCAAATGAAGACATTAAAATTGTGTGTAACCTGTTTGCAAACGTAAATTACTTAAAATTAAAAAGTGATATCTCGGTAATGTACGCACGATTTTATGAAACACAGTGGGCTGTGCCGCTGTTTCAAATGTTTATCCAAAGTAATACTAAGAAATGTAAAATTTTTGGTTGCGACGCATTTCCCTATCCCCATTCCAAAATTTGGTTATACGTGCTCGACCTGTTTTTTCCCCCACGAAACGCTGGTGCCATCAGCACCCAACTTAAATGTTCTAAAGCGAAGAATAACAGACGAAATTCACGCGATTCCAAAAGCGATACTCCAGCGAGTGATTGAAAATTTCAGTTCCAGACTAAATGAGTGTGAAGAAGCGAATGGTGCGCATTTATTAAACAAGTTTGAATTAATTCTGATGTTTTTTTTAAGTGTCAAAAACGAAAAACATTTTGAGATACCCTTTACAAGATGAGTCTCAAGGAAAACTGGATTTTTTCAAAAAGAAAAACACAAATATTTATTTTTTCTACAAAAATCATTGTCTTTTCATCAGTAGTCTCATCGTGTGTCAATAAAACGTTTTGCGCGACAATACAACGTTTTGCGCGGTCAATTAGGTTGACGAATGAATTTTTGAGCTCGGTAAAATATAAAGATCCTTCAGGATGGCGGTCGGGATGACGCCTCTTGAATGGATTCAATGTCGGTATAACGCTGTTCTTTCATCGAATAATGAAATATAAGTATTGTCAGTGCCTTCATTGAATACACATTTCTCTTTGAAGAGCGAGAAAGTGAGGTTAAGTTAAATAAAAGTGTGGTTAGGTTACGCAAACGTTTGTTAATCGTTTAGTGATCAGTGTTCGTTGTGTAATCTGTGAATTGTTCAAGATGGGCAAACCAAAAATTTCTACAATAGAAACTCATTTGTGTAAGTTCAAGCAAAAAATTGACAGTGTAACAACCCAATTAGCAGTGTAACCACCCAATTAGCAAACTCAGAAATGAAGCTAATGATATGTAGCGTTCACAAATTCTTGATCGCTACAGGTAGTATTCGTAAATTGTTGATCACCACTGGTAGGTTTATTTCGGACAAATTCTTAACTGAAAGAGCTCCGGTATCGTTTGGACAAGGCAAGACAGTCTAACTCCAAATCTCCATGTGAGCGGACGTTTTCGCGCCTTACCCTACCGACCGAGGTACGTAGGTTTGCTGTCCAAGTCACGCTTGGGTTGATTTTTCTGATATTCTTATAGAGGGTTTTACGACCTGGCAGCAGAGAATCCGATCAACAGACATCAGGCCATTGAACGACCACCTATTACACAGCCCGACCATCGTGGAAACCTTACACCTTTTTGGGGCCACATGGCACAATAACCGGTTGGTCAGATCGAGATTATTTCGGGACCTCCGCATAGGGATACCGGACTGCCCGCAGTCGTACTCAGTGTTTTTGGACACCCAGTACCTTGACAGGCAAGGATAGACAACATCAGGAAATAAGGCCAGATAAACATTTTTTTATTATATTTTCATGTACCGTTAAGGATTGCAGTTACCATTTATTTTTCACAAATACATTTTTACCATAATTTCTTATACTGATAATGGTCACGTTATCACCTTATATTTTGTATCTATTTGCCATCTGACCATTCTTGGTTACCCTAGCGTTATACATTTATGTTTTTACTATTGTCAGAATAGAGGAAATAACCTCTAATTTGTAAGTATAGTTACATAGAGACCAGCTGGTGTAATTCAGAGTTGTTTATTTGATTTTTGATTTCTTTCACGGTAAGGTTTGGAGAACCACTTTCCCTAAACCTTCCCGTGCCTTTTGTTTGATAGTTTTAGTTATTCCATTTTTTTATGTGCTTTGTATCGTTCTTTTTTGAGTGTGCTTTTATAATATATATGTATAAAATTCTAGTAAATCGTTTTATTTAAGATAGACCCCTTCCCGGTTCAAGGGTCCTTTCCGATATATGAAGTAACCGGGTGGCGCTCAACTTTTGTCGTGGCTTCATTCTGTCCTGGACCTTCTTCCCGGTGCTCCCGGCGAACAGCTGCCGTCGCTGTGATCTATATATTTTTTATTTTGTTTCAAAAGAGAAAAAAATAGGTCACAGATATTAGAAAATCAATAATTAAAGGCAGAAAGATCTAAACTGCTCACCAGAATTAAATATTTAGAAGCGGAAGTAGCTTCATTAAAAGCCAAAGACAAAGAGACTTCAAAAATCACACTACCAACTCCTTTGAGTCAAACACCAATCATCGAGATCCGTATGGATCCCGATGAAAAAGATGATCAAGTCTCACCCACAGACGGTTATCAACACATAGCCTCCCGATCGAGCAGACGCAAGAAAAAGAGGAGCGGCGGCGTCCGAGGCAAGTCAGCTTGCGAAAAATCCGATCGACCCTCCTCCGTCCACTTCGTCAACTCAACCTGAAGAACCGACCAAAGTGGGACAGCACAACCAACTGCCACCACGGCGAAACCCAAACCGATTATCCTAAAGCATAAATCAATATTCCTTGAAGTTATGAACATCCTGAAACAATAAAAAATAGCCCTCGTACGGGAGGCCCGACGGAGTCCTTTTGGTACCCAAAACGGAGTCCGATCGACAAACCATCGTCCAAATTTTCAAGAAAAAAGAGTATTCCATTCTCGACTCCAATATTAAGTAGCAGGAAGTTACATGTCCTCTTTAGGGGGGTGCTAAAAACTTTGCCAATCGACGAACTCCGAGCAGAGTTACTGTAAAAGGGCTTCCACCAAGATAACCATCACGAGATGGTTCAACAAATACAAGAAACCCATTGCGATCGTGCACGTGGTTGTACCTCGTAATAAAAAATCCTTCCTGAATATAGGGTACCTCAACTATCAGTCCATAAGCAAAATCCATTTGCAAAGAAATTAACTGTGCAGCACCAGAAATCGAATCAAGCAAGAAATACCATCCCCGAACTGACGATCGGGAATCAGCGCCCCGCACTCCAAGCCGAACAAGAGTCACAGCAAACAAAAGCAGTCGCCGAGTTTGCTTCCAACATCCAGCAACACATTTCTGACACAATTAAATCAAGCCATCCAACATCAATAAGAACAAAACATCAAGCCGACGGAAGAAATGCAAGACCCACGATCGAGCCATTCCACTCCAGACACCCAATAGGATACGCGAAATTTTTTCGTAGCTTATCGGCGGTCACGGGCCTTGCGAAGAAGTCAAGCTTCATTACCCTCAGTAACAAAGAAAATCGAAATAATTACCGATCGAATCGGTAAAGGAAAACCAATAAGTACCGTAAATCGGTATCATGGGCTAGCGAGAAACCCCCAACCTAGTGTCAGCTTAAGCAGATACGTTTCGCACTTCATTAGAGAACAGGTAAGAGTCTTCGGACTAACAGAACAGCAATGTAAATGAAAAGGAAAGGAAGGAGAAATGAAATTTTTCGAAGAGGTAGAAGTCACAGGGAGCCAAATCAGCATCATCGTGGAACAAGTGCCAGCTGCCTTGTTGACGATATTGTGGCCGTACACGACGAATACACGACAACCGACGCTCATAACACCAAGATAAAACATAGCATTGATCGTTTGACCAGGTGGAATGAACTCATCGCGTACAATTCCCTACGAATTGTAGAAAGATATCAATATTGTTTTGATTTTTGACTTCTCGAGATGGCTTTTCTTCGGTTTTGGCGCGCTCGATTCCATTCGTTTGAAAAATACATCGTGTGAAATATAGGGTTGCTAGTTATGTATCCGGAAATGCCAACAAAGGTGTTGTTAGCTGCCATCTGACATATACAGGGTCCGGCAGTGAGATATGGCGTTTTTGAAACGATTGTTACGCGCGGCAGTGTCGCGCGAATGTTTTCAAGGATGGTTGATATCTACTCGTTCCGGGATGCCATCTCAGTAGCCATAGAGCCGTGGTCTGTGGTACATCGCGTGTTTATTTACAACACTGTTATTGAAACTAGTCGTTCTGTTGTGCTAACACATCAACGATTTCGAAATCATTTTAACGTCGGTCGGCATGGTCGCGTTCCAAAACGCGATACCATTATGAAGTGGGTGAACAAATTTCAATCAACAGAATCGTTGAGACCTGGGACTGCACGGGGAGGAGATCGAACCGGAAAACATTGAAAGGGTTCGACAAGCGGGGGAAACAAGCCCTCGCTGTTCAGCTGTACGATACGCTCGCGCCCTTAAAATATCAGACAGGTTAGTTTGCAGAATTTTACACTTGGACCTCCCAAGTATAGTTTGTATTTGAAAATAGATTAATCTGTGTTTAGTTATTTAAAATGAATTTCCATCAAATATCGGCTACCTCACTTAAACCAACAAAAGTTCTTCGCTTAAGCAAATGGTCGTCTGTTTTTTTGGACTAAAGGGGCATATGGCTACAGCATCACTAGATAATCGTAGACAACGCGAGCTCTCAGAACGAACAACTCAATATCTGACCAGTCAAAACTTTGAATTGATGAGTCATCCGTCATATAGTCCTGATTTGACACCCAATGATTTCTTTTTGTTTCCGTCCGTGAAGAATAAACTGCGTAATCAACGATTTTCGATGCCATCTGAGCGTTTTTATATTTTATAATCTGATCTTTTCTGATGATCTCTTTATCTAATCTGATCTTTATCAACCGCTTTGGTTAATGTGTTCAAAATGCTTTTTTTTAGTGATGTCTTAACTGGAATGAAAAAAGTGTTATGAAAATTGATTCAAACGTATGCAAAATTGTATCGATCATCACGAGGGATATTTTGAAAATCAATAAAATAATTTTTAATGATAAATATTTATTTTAATTCTTATTCCGTATACATAAATAGCAACCCTCGTATTCCCCGCGAATTAGGAGCTTCAACTGTACAGCAGATAAATCAAAATTTAAGTGTTTGACAATTTGCGGCAATTTCATGCCATTTCTATTCATATTTACAATTTCCGCATGTCTCCAAGTCCCGCTCCCGAGTTTTTCTAGCCATTATTATTAGAACATTGACATTAAATAATTACTTTATAACCGGTTAAGATTAAATTAAGGATTAAATTTATTTGGTTTTGTGAATTGAAGTGATTTATTACCTCTAAAACGGATTAAAACAGCTAAGTTTGCTGTTCAGTTACTTTTTTCGTATGTAAAATCCGTTCTTTATTAATTACTTTTTAAAAGCCATTATATTCTGCTTTAATTACGGTATAGTTTTGTAAGCAATAATTTATACGAGAGATATTATTTAAATAAGGTCAGTTTGTGAATGAGAGTGAGAATGACGCGCAATCTCCGCCGTCCGCTTGTGCGTCCGCCATTTGCAACTGTATCATCTGTGTGTGTGTGTGTGTGTGTGTGTGTGTGTGTGTGTGTGTGTGTGTGTGCGTGTGCGTGTGCGTGTGCGTGTGCGTGTGCGTGTGCGTGTGCGTGTGCGTGTGCGTGTGCGTGTGCGTGTGCGTGTGCGTGTGCGTGTGCGTGTGCGTGTGCGTGTGCGTGTGCGTGTGCGTGTGCGTGTGCGTGTGCGTGTGCGTGTGCGTGTGCGTGTGCGTGTGCGTGTGCGTGTGCGTGTGCGTGTGCGTGTGCGTGTGCGTGTGCGTGTACGTCCCCCCTGTTCGTCATTCATACTTCCTAAGTTTTCAGGCAAAAAACTCAAATGCGAGTGCAGAAAATGAACCGTCAATAACATGTTCGCTCCCATGTGTTGAAATTTTTTCAATAAATTCGCAAAAATATCTTTATAATTTTCACTTTTTTCATTTCCCAAAAATTCTTCGACAACCATTTTGAATGACTCTCAAGCAGCTTTTTCATTAATACTACTTTACAGATCTGTGGGCCAACAAATATCCCGTCTTTCAGTTTTGCTTCTGTCATACCTTTTTTTTGTAAATACAGGAAAGCATCACTATTTTTGTTTAGTGCCTTCATAAAGTTTTTCATATGTCCCAATTTAATATGTAAACGGGGTAGAATAATGACTTTTGGATCTATGTTTAATGTTCATTTTGCCCGAAATATACTCGTTCCGAAGAGGTCATTCTTTTCTTACATAATGATGCTCTCTGGTCCTGCTGTCCTATTCAATAAATTCCATTGTTAAGTAATGTCTGAATGATTGTGGCGTGTTCATATATATTTTTTTCCTTTATTTGGGGTTTTCGCCACTATCTAAAACTCAAAAAATATCAAAAATACCTGTTCTTACGCAAAGAAAGAATCACTGGATAAAAACAAAAAACCAAACGGAGACAAATTTCTCAGTGATTCTTTTTTTGTAATAAATTTGCCTAACGAACAAAATTTTAAAGATATAAAAATGTTATAAATTTTTTTTTACAAACTTTTAACGTTTCGGAGGGTACTCTCCCCCCGTTTTTAAAACTAAACTAAAAAATAAATTATATTAATTTGTAATATATAAAGTAACGAATGAAAGTAAATATATTTTTTTGATTATGGAACGATACTTACATTGACAACAATAGATTTTCATGATAGTGACATACTACCAAAATATATATATATAGGTAATGTTTACTGTGTTATTGTTTATTGTAGTGATTGTGTTTGCAAATATTTAAATGTGTTTAATTGTATTCTTATTATTAAATCTACCGAAGGCATAGCAATACAGTTATTTTTATTTAAATTAATTATAGCGTTTTTTCAATAGTATTTTGTTACCGATTCTTTTAATACCATTTTGAAATTATTCCAATTGATTTTATGACCCGATTCCCATGCGTGTTGACAAATTCTAAATTAATTAAAATCGCCCTTTCTAAGAAGGTTTTTATGCTTTTTTATTCTGACATCTAACGGTCTAGATGTCTCACCTATATAGAATTTGCCACATTCGCAGGGAATTTTATAAACCACATTTTTGGTATTTTGTTGTATATTGTTTGGTTTAGTCTTTGTTAATAGAGATCTAAGAGTATTTTTTGTTTTAAATGTCGTTCTTATGTTGTATTTATTTCCTACTCTTTTAATTGTGTCAGAAATACCGCGGATATAAGGAATTGTGAGGTTAATTGTTTGAGAGTTATTATTATTGTTATTAATAACTTGTCTGTTTTGTCTAGTATCAAAATTTTTAAGCGATTTATCTATAAAATTTTTTGGGTAATTGTTTTTTATTAAAATGTCTTTTATGTGATTTGTTTCTTTTTGTAGTGTATCACTGTCGGTACAAACAAGTATTGCTCTGTCATATAAACTTGTAATTACTCCTATTTTGACCGATTTTGAGTGATCTGAAAAGAAATTGAGATACCTATCTGTGTTTGTCGGTTTTCTGTAAACTGTAGTTTTTAATGTGTTGTTTTGTTTTATTATTAAAGTGTCGAGGAATGGCAATTTATTCTCCTTCTCCATCTCTAAAGTAAACTTAATTGTAGGCTCACGATAATTTATATCTTGTAAAAAAATATTTAGATCGTCAATGCTATGTTGCCATATAGCAAAAATATCATCAACATACCTAAGCCATATTAATGGCTTTTTAATAGATTTATTTAATATGTCATTCTCGAGTTCCTCCATAAAGATATTACTCATCAAAGGAGAAAGAGAAGAACCCATTACCATTCCAAAATTTTGTTGATAATAATCATTTTCTAATTGAAAATATGTGGTTTTTAAGCACAGAGTTAATAATTCCAAAATTGTATTTATGTTTAGTTTAGTGCGGTCTTTTAATGTTGTGTCATGTTCTAATCTCTTTCTAACTATTAAAAGTGATTTATCAACTGGTACATTAGTAAATAAACTCACTACGTCAAAACTAACCATTAGATTTTGGTTTGTAATTTTAATGATCGAAATTTTATCTAAAAAATCTGAAGTATTTTTAATATATGAATTTGTTCTACCCGAAAGTGGATTTAAAATGTTTAATAAATTTTTTGCTAGTTTATAACATGGGGAATCTATACTACTAACTATAGGGCGAAGTGGTATATTAGTTTTGTGTATTTTTGGTAGACCATAGAAATGTGGTGGGTTACTATAATGTGGTGTAAGTTGTGATCTTTCTAAATCTGTAAATTCACGTTTGTGTTTATATAATGTATTGTAAATTTGTCTCTCTATTTTTAATGTTGGATCTGTAGGTATTTTAGTGTAATTTCCCTCATCAATTAAAGTTTTAATTTTGTTATTATATTCTGTAGAGTCCAGAATAACTGTGGCGTTACCTTTGTCTGATGGTAATATTTCAATAGATGTGTCTTTTTTTAATTTATCTATAGCTAACATTTCCTCATGGTATAAATTTGATTTGATATTAAATTGTTTTTCTAAGATAAGTTTTAACCTAATTCTGTATTCATTTGCACTTTCCAAAGGTAATTTTTGAGCAACAGACTCTACTGCCAAAATAAGGTCTAATTTAGGAACATCTTTCGATGTAACACTAAAATTTAGTCCTTTAGAAAGTACATACTTTTCAGAGTCAGATAATATTTTATTCGAAAGGTTAACTACAGTTTTATTAATGAAATTTTTGTCTGTATGTGTATTAATGTGTTTTGTATGTGTTCCATGTTTTTCAATAATTAAATGTTTAAATTTCTTAATGTGAGTATTTTTTTGGATATTGAAGTGATATATGTAACTGGAATAGACGCTATTATAAATGTGATTAAAATCTACTTCAGTTACTTTTTTGTATATTTGTTGTAATGTATTATTAATGTCAGTCTTTAATTGTTGTTTAGTGTATATGTGATGTTGGATGCAATCTCTTAAAAGTGCTAAACTAGCCCTATGTAAAATATATATGCTTCTGTTTGTGTTATAACGTATACGTAAACGTAAACCTTTTGGTATTATGTCACAATCTTTACATTTGTAAAGAAATATTAAACTGTTTTCAGAATGTTGTAGTTTAATATATTTACTTTCTAAATATCTAAATAAAAAACATATCTCAGGCCCATACCTGTAATCTAAGTAATGTCTGAATGATTGTGTAAAACTCAAAAAATATCAAAAATACCTGTTCTTATTTAAAGAAAGAATCACTGGGTAAAAACAAAAAACCAAACGGAGACAAATTTCTCAGTGATTCTTTTTTTTGTAATAAATTTGCCTAATTTTAAAGATATAAAAATGTTGTAGGCGAGGACCAAGAAGCTCTGCTTTAGATTTTGATAGTTGTAAATCTCTTATAAGATCATTTATTTTGGTTTGGTTAATTAAATGTGGAGTGTTTCATCGAAGAGAGAAATCGTCGAAATTACTAGAAATAAATTTTCTTTTTCTCACTTTCTTTGTCACCTTCTAGTATATTTTGACTCGAATTACCGGAACAAATTGGATATGGAAGATTCTTCGAATGTAAAATTGGCTTAATAACAGACCGAATGTTGGCATATAAAATACTCGCCTATTTTTTATATATCCGACTGTCTTCGCAACACAAAAGTAACAGACATTTTGATGATTACTAAGTTTTTTCCAAAACATTGTTGAATCAAATGGAAGGTATACGTTATCTCCTGATGGCCACTGGAGTAAAACGATTCTATAGCAGTACGCAACAGGAAATCCAAAATAATGAACATATGGACTTTTTAACGAATCCACAATGGATTTTCTTTTTTTTTTTTTGAAAATATAAACTGTCCATAAACGTAGCAAAAACGATCAGAACTTTTTATTCGACATTTTAATTCAATTAAATAATTCAAAATGAAACAAGATATTTGTCGTTTGAATCGAATAAATAAATATTAAACTGAAGTCACCACGAAGTCACGAATAATCATCCAAAGAATAATATGATATATATTAACTGATGCTAAATAATAACATATATAAATACTTAACATTGACATGTTCGTTTATTACGATATTCAGACGAGGGTCACAGAACAACCCCTACATTTAATACTGCATAAAAGTTTCTTATGAGGCGATTCAAATGTTATTGTATGTCAGTGATTAAAAGACTCGACCGAAAAAAAAAACAGAAAAGAAGAAAATAAACAAAAAAAAAACATAAATTAAATTTCATTTCATTTTCAATATTTTTCATATTTTTAAGCTCTGATAGGCTTTTTCATTTTTACTCCGACCATATAATGATCACTGACCTCGTCTAAACCACTATTTATCCTCACTGTTTCAATACTCTTTTTATATGGTTCTTCTATTGCAATGCGATCTATCTGATTTGTAATCTTGCCGTCCGATGATCTCCAGGTTCCCTTGTATATTTCTTTTCTTTACAAGTACACGTACGATTCTTATGTTTATCTATTTCGCAAAGTTTATTGGAAATTAGCCTTTTCCTTTGTTGTCGAATGCATACTATGGTTGTCTATCGTTGGTTTGTACACTTCTTTTTTACCGACTTTTGTATTTTCATGGGTATAGTGTCATACATCATATCCAGATCATTATAAAATATATCTTTTATCTCTATGCCGTTCTCCTCGTGTGGTGCGTATACGTTAACTAGTGTGATTTATTCATACTTTCTTCTTATTCTCAATGTGCAGATTCTACTCGACAGTGGTTTAAATTCCACTGATAATTATTTCTCGTTATTTCTTTGTTAAAAAACCATCCCCAAAATTCATTTGTCACCACCGATAGACAGAAAACATATTCTATACATTATTTATTACAGAAAATCCATCTTTATAAATAAGCTACCAGATAAATAAAAACATTATCTTGTTATAATCTAATACATAGGACGGAAAAAGGTACTAAATT
This sequence comes from Cosmopolites sordidus, assembly GCA_031761425.1. Taxonomy (NCBI): domain Eukaryota; kingdom Metazoa; phylum Arthropoda; class Insecta; order Coleoptera; family Curculionidae; genus Cosmopolites; species Cosmopolites sordidus. Next base: position 298,309 of record JARFXV010001215.1, read on the forward strand.
TTTACGTACTGAATGAATCAAATGCTTCAACAAATTATACAGTGAAATACAAAGAAAAAGAAATAAATAAAAATATGTTACTCACCAAAGTTCATCAAACATGATTTTCTCAATGACGAAAATATTTAATGATTTTTTATAATAATCCATAATTATGAACTGGAGTGTTTGTTTCAGGTTTTTAGGACATGGAAACCAAGAAGGGATGAAAACAAGGGGAACGATTATAAATCTCAACATGACCTGTGAAAAAAAACTCATCAAATCAACGGTACATTTTCTTTATTTCAGAAATATTGAACTACATTTTGTCACCTACCTTTTTCTTTAATTTTAATGAAATATGCGAACTCGATCTTTTCTATTCTAAAATATTGAATTTACTTTTTTTCATTTTCATTTTATAAGTCGGATATTTTTATTTTTTAAGAAATTCTTCGTCGATGCGGAAAACTAGAAACCAACATCTGAAACGTGCCGGTTTCATATTTTCCTCATTCGCCTTATCGCAAACTTGGATGTTGATATACACCATTAATTTATCCTTTTCATTTATTAATAATCAGGAAGCAGCGTAATTTGGGGTTAGTGTTTACCCATTTTTCGTTTAATATTCTCATAAATTTGTTTGATGAATTCTAGCACCTCATTTAAAAACGCTTAAAATCAACGATTATTATACAAGCGCAGTGACGTTTAAAATAAACAAATCGAAAAAAAAACATTATTGAGGCCTAATCAATATAAATGCCTTGGATTAGATTGAGGTAACGAACAACTTGCATCATCTTAACTTTTTTCCCAACAGACGATAACGTTTACAAAGTTTTATAAATAAACTACCAGATAAATAAAAACATTATCTTGTTATAATCTAATACATATGACGGAAACTATTTTTTTTACTATTTCTAATACAGGCACTAAATTTTTACGTACTGAATGAATCAAATGCTTCAACAAATTATACAGTGAAATACAAAGAAAAAGAAATACATAAAAATATGTTACTCACCAAAGTTCATCAAACATGATTTTCTCATTGACGAAAATATTTAATGATCGTTTATAATAATCCATAGTTATGAACTGGAGTGTTTGTTTGAGGTTTTTAGGACATGGAAACCAAGAAGGGATGAAAACAAGGGGAACGATTATAAATCTCAACATGACCTGTGAAAAAAAAACTCATCAAATCAACGGTACATTTTCTTTATTTCAGAAATATTGAACTACATTTTGTCACCTACCTTTTTCTTTAATTTTAATGAAATATGCGAACTCGATCTTTTCTATTCTAAAATATTGAATTTCCTTTTTTCCTTTTTAATTTTATAAGTCGGATATTTTAATTTTTTAAGAAATTCTTTGTCGATGCGGAAAACTAGAAACCAACATCTGAAACGTGCCGGTTTCATATTTTCCTCATTCGCCTTATCGCAAACTTGCATGTTGATATACACCATTAATTTATCCTTTTCATTTATTAATAATCAGGAAGCAGCGTAATTTGGGGTTAGTGTTTATCCATTTTTCTTTTAATATTCTCATAAATTTGTTTGATGAATTCTAGCACCTCATTTAAAAAACGCTCAAAATCAACGATTATTATACAAGCGCAGCGACGTTTAAAATAAACAAATCGAAAAAAAAACATTATTGAGGCTTAATCAATATAAATGCCTTAGATTAATCCATAGTTATGAACTGGAGTGTTTGTTTGAGGTTTTTAGGACATGGAAACCAAGAAGGGATGAAAACAAGGGGAACGATTATAAATCTCAACATGACCTGTGAAAAAAAAACTCATCAAATCAACGGTACATTTTCTTTATTTCAGAAATATTGAACTACATTTTGTCACCTACCTTTTTCTTTAATTTTAATGAAATATGCGAACTCGATCTTTTCTATTCTAAAATATTGAATTTCCTTTTTTTCATTTTCATTTTATAAGTCGGATATTTTTATTTTTTAAGAAATTCTTCGTCGATGCGGAAAACTAGAAAACAACATCTGAAACGTGCCGGTTTCATATTTTCCTCATTCGCCTTATCGCAAACTTGGATGTTGATATACACCATTAATTTATCCTTTTCATTTATTAATAATCAGGAAGCAGCGTAATTTGGGGTTAGTGTTTGTCCATTTTTCTTTTAATATCCTCATAAATTTGATTGATGAATTCTAGCACCTCATTTAAAAACGCTCAAAATCAACGATTATTATACAAGCGCAGTGACGTTGAAAATAAACAAATCGAAAAAAAACATTATTGAGGCCTAATCAATATAAAATGCCTTAGATTAGATTGAGGTAACGAACAACTTGCATCATCTTAACTTTTTTCCCAACAGACGATAACGTTTACAAAGTTTTATAAATAAACTACCAGATAAATAAAAACATTTTCTTGTTATAATCTAATACATATGACGGAAACTATTTTTTTTACTATTTCTAATACAGGTACTAAATTTTTACGTACTGAATGAATCAAATGCTTCAACAAATTATACAGTGAAATACAAAGAAAAAGAAATACATAAAAATATGTTACTCACCAAAGTTCATCAAACATGATTTTCTCAATGACGAAAATATTTAATGATCGTTTATAATAATCCATAGTTATGAACTGGAGTGTTTGTTTGAAGTTTTTAGGACATGGAAACCAAGAAGGGATGAAAACAAAGGGAACGATTATAAATCTCAACATGACCTGTGAAAAAAAACTCATCAAATCAACGGTACATTTTCTTTATTTCAGAAATATTGAACTACATTTTGTCACCTACCTTTTTCTTTAATTTTAATGAAATATGCGAACTCGATCTTTTCTATTCTAAAATATTGAATTTCCTTTTTTTTTCATTTTCATTTTATAAGTCGGATATTTTTATTTTTTAAGAAATTCTTCGTCGATGCGGAAAACTAGAAACCAACATCTGAAACGTGCCGGTTTCATATTTTCCTCATTCGCCTTATCGCAAACTTGGATGTTGATATACACCATTAATTTATCCTTTTCATTTATTAATAATCAGGAAGCAGCGTAATTTGGGGTTAGTGTTTATCCATTTTTCTTTTAATATTCTCATAAATTTGTTTGATGAATTCTAGCACCTCATTTAAAAACGCTCAGGATCAATGATTATTATACAAGCGTAGTGACATTCAAAATGAACAAATCGAAAAAAAATATTGTTGAGGCTGAATCAATATAAAGGCCTTAGATTAGAGTGAGGTAACGAACAATACCTAAATTCATTTGGTGTAATTCAACTTGCATCAGCTTCTTAAAATTCTTCCTAACAGAGGATAACATTTACAAACGATTTATAAATAAGCTACTAGATAAATAAAAACATTCTACTATACTCTAATATATATATGACCCAAACTATTTTTTTTTGTATTTAATATTTTTTGTATAATTGATGGTTATAGCTCTAAATCACAGATATTTCACGCTACTAAATAAATAATACTTCGTAACATATAGACGTCCCCGTTGAATTACATCAGAACAATGAAGATGAACCATTTAAAGAAATAATTAACACTATGTACTAATAACATTAAAAGAAAATTATTGTGATGTTTAAAAGAACCAGCCTCACCTTTCATGGTTCATCCTTCTATAAAACAAAAAACCAAACAAACCGTATAAACTTCGAATGATATTCTAATACGATTATATGTGGTGATATTACGAGATAACGAAGAAATTTTCTTTATACAGGTTTATAGTTATTTTCAACAGTTTATTAAAATATAAAGACAGGTTTTCGCTGGTCTTCCGCGCGATTCATATGATGGGAAACGCAGATTCGTCATCGAAGAACTGAAATACTAACACAGGCACTTAATTATATTTATTTATATTATAACAAGTTTCTTTTTAATGCGCGAAAATCCATCAAGAACCAGCTCGTCAAAATTATTTTACTAACTTATTTATGTTTCCTATTTTGTTTTGTATTTTGTCTAGTTCTCCGTGTCATCTTCTGGTTTATTTCAAAATCTTTTAAGTCCCGTTTTTGGTTAACAGTATAAAATTTATTTTAAGGAAATTCATTTTATTCTATTACAAGAATTGCAATCATTGCAATCATTAAAATTTAATAAGACAGCAAGGTACTGTACAACCGGGCTGAATTAATAAATGAATTAACAATAAACACCAGTATTTCAGGGTAATAATCTGAAAATTCATCACTTTGCTAGAATCAACTTTAGCCAAAGAAAATATTGTTTCGTGAATCATGCTAATATCATCAGAATAACTAAAATACATTTTAATATGACCATTGTAATTTAAATAGCTTTAATTACCTTCCTGATGATACTAACTGGATTAACAAGATGAATTATTCGGTTGGAACATTTGGCGTGGAACACTAAATCCGAAGAGAATTACCACTAAATATCAAATCACCTGTTAACTGTAACTAGTAGCGTTTCGCTAACCACGTTAACATCATCATTCATCTCCTGATGGTTAGCGAAATGCACCCCGAAAAATTTGAGTTGGCGTTTAGTGGAAAATCACTTTGAGTTTAAGGTTGACGAGTTAACAAGACCCTATGTCATTATACATGGAATATAACATTATTTGAATATTATTAAATTAAGAGTCAGAGTTCCTGTAAAAGTAATATAGAGAGAGTGCTTTGCATGTACACCACGCTCTCCATTGCCTCTGACGTTGCAACTTAATAGGTGTTTCGGTTAATAACGTCGATTTTGCTAAGAGATGGCGTTAGTAATACATATTTTGGTATAGATTAATGCTCTATGGCATTTTGGATGGTAAACATAGGCCAGTAAAAGTCAGTTCGTTATTAATTGTCACTGTGCAAAAAACATAGTTTTTCATAGCTTTGAGTATGTCGAATTATATACCAGAAAAATACTTTTGGGGGGAAGTTTAAGGGGGCAGACCCAGTTGGAATTTTGAAAAAATCGATTTTTTGATTTTCTAAAAGTAGAATATTTTAAAAGTATTCTCTGACAATTTCAGAGGAATCGGATTATTATTTATGGAGATGCATAAATTTGAATGGAGCCGTTTCTAATGCATAAAAGAAGTGGTAGCGGCAGCTGTACGCTCGACTACCTGAGGGACGGTAAACCTTTTTGTTATATATATATATATATATATATATATATATATATATATATATATATATATATATATATACTGAGCTCTGCAAAACAATAAGAAAACGCATCAGAGGACCCGCGCCGATTTAATATGCAGCTAATGCAAAAAACCCTGGAAGGAAACAACGGAATTAACAAAGCTAAATAAAAGCTGAGAAACAAAAGAACGCAAATATATGATTTAAAGCGTGAGGATGGCACAGTGTGCAGGGCGCGTACCCAAATGTTAGAGATTGTCAGAAAATTTTATTCCCAGTTATATGAAGATCAGAACCAATCAAAGACAACAATACCCACGGAAGAACAAATGCCAGATATCCTAGTGGAGGAAATAACAAATGCTATAGAATCGATGAAAAACGACAAGGCTCCAGGAAAGGACAGTGTAACGATATTCTTCTATTCTTTTCTCGGCTGGCCTTGAAGAAGTATTCGGTAAACTGGATTGGGAACAGGATGGCGTAAAGATCAATGGTGCAAACTTAAACCATCTTAGATTTGCAGATGATATTATTCTCATTTCACAAGACCCAGAGGAGCTGCAAAGACGCATACAAGAACTGTAAAGGGCTGGCGAACCATTTGGCTTGAAAATAAACCTGAAAAAGAGTCAGGTTATGTTCAATAACTTCGCTCAGGACAAAATAATTTCAATTTTAAGAAGGGATTTAGAGATTGTGGACAGCTTTATATATCTTGGGCAGAGGATTTCAATGGAGGGGAATACCGCCCGGGAGGTGGAACGGCGTGTTAAATGTGGCTGGCAGGCATTTGGAAGGCTCAACATAGTGTTTAAGAGCAGACTCCCACTTTGTCTGAAAAGAAAAGTCTTCGATTAGTGCGTTCTACCCGATATGACATACGGAAGTGAAACCTGGACACTCACATCGTAATCAATTCAAAAACTTCGGGTGGTACAGAGGGGAATGGAAAGATGTATGCTTGGCATTACAAGACGAGACAGAAAGGCCTTGTGCATGGATCAGGGAACAAACAAAAGTCTGTGACATCATTGGAAGAGTAAAGCAATTGAAATGGAGATGGGCAGGCCATATAGCGAGGCGATGGGACGACAGATGGACCAGAGCAATCCTGGAGTGGATACCGCTTGATCGCAAACATCCGCGAAGAAGACCGAAAGCACGATGGATTGATGACATCGTTAAGTATATTGGACCCGAGTGGCAGAGGAAAGCCCAGGACCGTGAAAGTTGGAAGCATGCTGAAGAGGCCTTCATCCTGCAGTGGATCGATACAGGCTGATGATGATGATGATAAAATAATACAAGCTTAAATAAACACAAGTAACGAAACAAGAAAAGAAAACAGTCTTCCAATCCAAAAACTACGGAGACTGATGATCTGATGATGGTGAAGCGAGTACGTCAGCATAAAAAACTAAAAAGTCAGGATGAAAATCATGTGCCAAAATCAGATGCAGTTGATTACAGGGTGGCTCGACGACGGCTAAAAATCACTGCTGATGCAGCTACTAAAGCAGAGGAAGGGACATTATATGGTCCTGGAATAGACGATTCAGTGTAAGTTCCAAAATAAATTTTTTATCTGCATGCAAATCGTACACAAAACTTGGAAAACCATGTTTTCGAAGTCGGTGATCACTGTAACTTGAGAACGGCTTTACCGATCAGTTTGAATTTTTTCTTACTTATTCTATATATAATTGTCCTCCGGATTTTTTTGGACGATTATTTTTTTATAGCCGAAAATGTGAGTGAAATTTTGGTCGAATAAACAACTTTGAATTTCAACAACCGCCATTTTTCGAAAAATCAAAATTTTTCAAATCCCTTCGTCCATCCGGAGCATTATGTCATTAATTAATAGTCCCTTTTTTATTTCGGATGATCCAGTGACGAGATGCAGTGATCACGGCAAAACACTTTTTTTTGGACCCCTCGCAAATTTGCTGTATCCCACGTATTTCTCAATATTTAGTCATAAAAAAATTATAATATCTTCTTGAAATACATATCTTTCACGTGAAAAAATATTTGTTATTAATTATTTTAATGTTTGGCCAAAAAAAAATCCTAAATAAGAACTTCTTTGGACGTCCTAACTAGGTCTTCCCCCTTAACAAACTTTAGTTGGTTGAAGCTCTTGGTGAATATGCTCTAACTCAAAAAACTGGTGAACGATGGTTTAAATGTATGAAGATGTAATTTGGAAGTATTAATGAATAAAAACTCAACTCATATGTTGAAACAATCGGCAGAAGCATGAAATGTTATCGAATCCACCATTTCCGAAAGCCTATACGCATCGGAAAAGATCCAGAATGAAGGGAATTTGATTCTATACGAATTAAAGGAAAAATATATTGAAAGGCGAAAAACCACTTGTGAAAAGTGGATTTATTTTGACAACTCAAAGCGCAAAAAATCATGGGTAGATCCAGGTCAGCCTTCAACATCACAACCAGTGCGCAATATACATCAAAATAAGACTTTGCTGAGTATTTGGTTGCATAATAAGGGAGCTGTGTATTTCGAACTACTGAAACCTTGTGAAAGGATTACTCGCAGTCGATAACGATAACAATTGATAAAATTGAACCGAGCATTGAACGAAAAACCCCTAGAATATCCCCAAGAACACGATAAATTAATTATTCAACATGGCAAAGCAAGGACCCATGTTGCAAAATGTACAATAATCCACTAATTCACTTACCCACTAATCCACTAATCCACTATCACTTAATTCGATCAATGCAGCACGGACTTTCAGAACAACATCTACATTCTTACAAATAAGTCAAAATTTGACTTGATGAACGGTTGAAAAATTTGATAAAGTGCCTGCTAACGATAAACTTTTAAGTTTTGCGAAAAAAATATTAACCGAAACTCCTCTTAACTAGTATTTATATGTTCTTGCACATATAACTCTTTAAAGTTAACTAATCAACGTGAAAACAATCACATTTCAAATATGTTGACTTTTACTCGAACGTTCAAAATATTATCCTGTGAATAAAACAAAACTGCGGCTGTATCTAATGCTGTCAGACGATCAGCGATCGATTTCACTGAAGCCCTAAATATCTTATACGTGTCTTTTTACCCTTCCCCTTAAAATATTTGGTAAATTGAGAAGCGAATACTTGGTAATACTTTTTCTTTTTGTAAAACGACTTGTATTAAGTGCGCGACAGTCCTCTATATTCCGAACAAATGCAAGTGCACCGAAGGAAAACTTATCCTTGTTTAATACTTGCCAATATTGCTTGAAAAAATTTACATTGAGCTATGGAAAAATACTGTATCGAAAATGCTTTGTTAATCTGGAACTTTGGAATCAAAAAAATTAAATATGTTACAAAACAGATAATTGCAATGTTTTAATTTATTTTTTCGCCCTGTACATTCAGGTATACACAAAAAATTTAGTTTTTTTTTTAATTTCAGTTAACCGTTTTATAAACAATTATGGGAGTGGCAACTAATTATGAAATATTACAAATTCAAATTTCTGATATCAAAAGGAAAATATTGAGTCGTACAACACACATTTGTCGGTCTTGGTTTCGTCAATGTTGAAGGTCGGAGACGACCCCATGAGCTCAAAAATTTGTTTATATGAAACAGACGAAAATTTTATTGTTGGTGGGACAACAAAGGATTTGTCGGTCTTGGTTTCATCAATGTTGAAGGTCGGAGACGACCCCATGAGCTCCAAAATTTGTTTATATGAAAAAGACGAAAATTTTATTGTTGGTGGGACAACAAAGGATTTGTCGGTCTTGGTTTCATCAATGGTGAAGGTCGGAGACGACCCCATGAGCTCCAAAATTTGTTTATATGAAAAAGACGAAAATTTTATTGTTGGTGGGACAACAAAGGATTTGTCGGTCTTGGTTTCATCAATGGTGAAGGTCGGAGACGACCCCATGAGCTCAAAAATTTGTTTATATGAAACAGATGAAAATGTTATTGTTGGTGGGACAACAAAGGATTTGTCGGTCTTGGTTTCATCAATGTTGAAGGTCGGAGACGACCCCATGAGCTCCAAAATTTGTTTATATGAAAAAGACGAAAATTTTATTGTTGGTGGGACAACAAAGGATTTGTCGGTCTTGGTTTCATCAATGGTGAAGGTCGGAGACGACCCCATGAGCTCAAAAATTTGTTTATATGAAACAGATGAAAATGTTATTGTTGGTGGGACAACAAAGGATTTGTCGGTCTTGGTTTCATCAATGTTGAAGGTCGGAGACGACCCCATGAGCTCCAAAATTTGCTAATATGAAACAAACGAAAATTTTATTGTTGGTGGGACAACAAACGATTTGTCGGTCTTGGTTTCATCAATGTTGAAGGTCAATGTGAAGGTTGGTGGGACAACAGAGGTTATGTACAAACCATATAATAAATTGAGTGACGCTCTGGGTTTTCCAAAGGAAAAGGTAGGTCAACATAAAAAGTCGGGAATTTTCAAAATTTGTGTCAAAATTGTGATGGAATCAAATAGAAATATGCAAGAAAATCACGAATCGGAATAAAAGACCTATTTCGTTCAGTCAACTTTTCCAATTATTAATATAAAGGTCAGTTAAATTCACGGTTCTTTTTCTTTCTTTTGTTTTCTTTTTTCCCTTTTTGTATCAAGTTTTTACACGCTTTGATAGGTAGGAAGTAGGGGGTTTAAAGATAAGAGGAAGGCGCGATATCAAAGGGAAGTAGGAAAAAGTAGAAGTACGGAGGAATTCAAAAAAAGTATTGGAGTAATGAGGAGACAAAACTGACGGGAAGTCCCTGGGAGTCCATGTCTTTGCGCAATCACATCTAGCAGTGTATGAACACTGCATGAGGCACATGCCAAAGGAGGTTCTCCACTTATTAGATGACAATGTGAGTTGCGCCAGTGTCCGATTCTTAGCGTGTTCTAGTTTATCAAAAGGTGACGCTCGAGGGTTAAGGGGAGAACATTCGAAGATTTTGAGTTTGACAGCATATAACTTGGAGGAATGACCCAGAGTATCCCAGTCGAATTGGATAGTTAGTGAGATGGGCAAGAAAGCACCCCAATGATGGCAAAGGGGCAAGATAACGAGGCCTTCTTTTAGGGCCATTTCGGAGCAATAGTCCGCTCCAAGCCAGATTGAGATTCATCAGCTCTTCACGGATGGAACCCTGATATACCCTATGGATGACCTATCACATTCCCAAGACTTAATATTGCCACCAAGGAGAATAAATTATAACAAGTATATAAGTTGGTTCAACTTGTCGAAAGGCTTAAATAAGAATGTTAAACAAATAAAAAATGTGTTTTCTTACCTATATGGCTTACAATCTGGACTTGATGGGCATCAGATGAGCATGTTCAGGATAAAATGACGATCAAGAACCGAATATGTTCGAACTGTTCCTGAGATATGAGTACAGTACTCATAACAGTGTTTTTCCTTTGAAACTATGGGAATTTATTCCATCTAGAATTCATTTTTTAAACAATGTGTTGAGAAAAAAAACTAAACTTTTTGGATACACCTTTGTAAAACTTTATAATGGTACAGGATGCCTTTTGATTCATTCCATTATAATTGCCTTTTGAAAGATTTTATTTTATATTGGAGCACAAAGCAAATTTTTGTGTCATAATAAATCGGTAACGTAAAATAATAAAACAATAATAAAAAGCTATCGACAATATAAACCATATAAAATTTCCCAAACGTGACGCTTTCCAAATATATTTTCCGAATAAATTGAATAGAAATATCCAATAAAAATAACTTCTGAAAAACATTGTAATACTGTGCACAATACATAAAAAAACAAAGAATAATTTGATTAGTACTGAACTTGGTGTACAGGCAACCATATATATTTTTCGACAAAAATTCAGGTTGTTTTTCTAGACAAGATCGTCCTCGTCGTAGTCGGCGCTGTTAAAAATACTGTAGAGACCCGTAGTAGTCCAGGTTCTCCTGCTGTCAGTAGACCCAAGAAACGGGGATCCACTGGGGTGTGGTCTGGACACGTTCAATGGCGTTCTCCAGCGCTGCGATGGTCTCGTCGATGTCGTTGTTGACGATGGTCAGGTCGAAGTAGTGGCCGTAGGCATGACGCAACATTTCCGACTCCTTAACCAACCTCTCCAGGCTTCCGTCATACTAAAAAATGAAACAAAACATTACAATTTTATTAATCATTTAATTAATTAATTTACACTCATTTAGATTTATTAGACAAAAAAATACAACGAATATTGGGCCTATACATCGCTCCATCACGCTGGAACCGCATTAAAGAATACTCGTTTTTTTTGCTTATTTTTGCCTACAAACAATGCTAATAAATGTAGTATTCACACCACCACCCCAGTCAAATCCAGGCAGTAGCAAACACCCTAATCTCAAGATCCATCCGCCTTAACATAACGAACACTCTAAAATAAAACGGCTAATCAAAAAAGACAATCAACCGTGCAATACAACAACATCAAACACAAAAAACGACAGAACAAGCCGAAGAGACATTCAAAGTAATACTGCCATACATCCAAGGAACAACGGACCGTATCGGAAGACTTTTAAGAAAACACCAAATAAGGACAGCACACAAACCTCACCGAACAATAAGCGCATCCTTGAGAAACCCGAAAGACAAGGTCAGATTAGAAAATCAAGGAGTTTATCGCATCCCATGCTCAGGCTGTAACAAAACCTACATCGGAGAAACAAACCGAACAATATCTGCCAGAATCGAGGAACACAAAACAACCATACGGAATAAGCAAACAACACCGGTATTATTCCAACACCAACTAGAAACATGCCAAAAAATTAACTTTGACGACACACGCCTGATCAGAGAATCTATAGAGATCGAAAAGCAAGGAAGTCTAAACAAGAGGAATGACGCTCTACACGTGCCGCCAACGTGGAAAAGCGTTCTTAGACCAGTAGACCAATACAACACGACATCCAGAGCACGACTGGAAACAAAGACGGCGCAAGCGCCTCAGGGGGCGGAGCTAGCGCCAGTACCAGCCAATCGCTACCGACTAAGACCGAGGCCAGAAGAGATAAATATCACACGGCAAACCGATCTCTCCAGTCCAATCAGAGCACTCGCACTGTACGGACGTGTTTTCAAGAGCTCCCATTGGTTAGCTACTCCAAACTACCCAAACTGCTTGGTGGCGTGACTAGTGACGTCAGCCAACTGTTTTTTCTCAGTGGTGTTGATTGTTTTTCTAAAAACAATTAATATTTCACAGTTTTAAAACAATTTTCTCGCATTTTCGCGAACCCTGCAGCAGAATTAGCCTTTAGGCGTAAGTAGGCATATTTTCCGGATCTTTGGGTCGCTATTTGGGCATTTTTATGGTGTCTATCTAGAAATTCAAAGTGTTCGGAAGATTGCTGGTGGCATTGGCAAATTAATATGGCTTCACGGGTATCGGTACCGACCTTAGGGCCCGACGAGGTAATAGCTAGACTCCAAGCCGCGACAATCATGGTCTCAACGAGACGATTTTCAAGCTCAAGGAGCTCATTAAACATCTAAAAAATAAAATAGCCGTACTGGCGGCAAAGATCGATAAAAATGAACAAGAGACCGCCCGCACCAATGTGCCGGTTGAAATTAATATCGAATCGGACACGGGAAATTTCATGGACAGCGACTTCCCACCACTCAAACCTTCGAAAGGTACTTTTTCCCAAAATAAAACGGTTACCGTTACCCTCAACTTAAATCACGAAATGAGCGAAGGCGAAATTCTCTCCATCAGCGGAGAGTCGTCCGACTCGGATTTTGAAACGTGCTCGGCAAAGACGAAGAGGCGACGCATAAAACGAACTAGACGATCCTCCGAGGAGGAAAAGAACCAAGATCAAGTACCCCGGAAAAAGACTGCCGGAGAGGCAGGACCAAGCGGTGCCCCAACAGCAACTCCAGTAGCCAAAGTGGCTACTGAAGCGAAAGCGTCGGTCGCAAAGGCCGAAAAAGTAACACCGGTGGTACTTCGCAGCAAAAATCATTATATGAAGATCATGACCTTCATTGCGAAAGAGAAAATAGGAACGGACAAGGCACTGAATCGCCCAGAAGGGGTGAAGATTCAGCCAAAGACAGCCGGCGATTATCGCAAGCTGACGGCGTTCCTCGAAAAAGAAACCATCACTTTTCATACCTTCCGCATGAAGAGTGAAAAACAACTTCACGTACTACTCCGGAACATCGTGGAAACTGTTTCGGAACCAGAAATCCGAGAGGAGCTCGACGAGCTACGTTTCACCCGAAAATCCAGAGGTGGAAAAACAAAAAGGGGCAACTACTTGCCTTAGTCCATGTGATCCTCCCCAAAGGCCAAAAGGGGATCCATAACATCAACTACCTGGTCCACCAGAAGATAAATGTGGAAAACATTAAATCCAACGGGGAGATCTCGCAGTGTTACAACTGCCAGGATTTGCTTGCTTAACGGTGTTCTTGCCGATAAAAATATTCTACCGGACGAACAGTTTGGTTTCCGGAGGGAGCACGCAGCCGTCCATCAGGCGGGCTCGTCTCTCGACGGAGATCAGGCAGAAGTTTGACAGAAGGCGACACACGGGAGCTGTCTTTCTAGACCTCTCGCAAGCATTCGACAGAGGCTGGCATCTCGGACTCATAGTCAAGATGCTCAGACTCGGTATACCAACCGACCTAGTCAAGCTTTTGGCATCATTTCTGACTGGATGCACTTTCAAAGTGCTCGCCGATGGTGCTCTTTCATCCGTCCAGCGAATCGAAGCGGGAGTACCGCAAGGTTCCCCTCGTGCTCCCGAAAACTTCAATGTCTACATGGTGGACTTTCCAAAGATTTTTTTTTATTTTATGCTGATGATACGGCTTTTTATACATCGGCCCACGCTCCCTGGGTGATTACATCCAGGCTCCAAAGGCAGACGTTGAAAGCCTCGAGATGGCTGCTCGAATGGCGACTAGCAATCAATCGCAGCAAAACCGGAGCTGTCTTTTTTACCCGAAGAAAACCGATAATCCATCGGCTCGATCAAATCGGCTCACTATCTGGGACTCGAGTTCGACAAGGCCCTTACGTGGATGTCGCATCTCAAGAAAGCCACCGGGAAAGCATACGGAATGCTCCGTATGCTGTACCTCTTAATCAATAGAAGAAGTAAGCTCACGCTCAACAACCAACTAACCCTGTACAAGTCCATGGTCAAATCAGTCCTTATTTACGGACATCCGGCCTGGTACACGTTCCTCCCAACCGCATCGATAAAAGACTTCAGTCTTTTCCATCACGTGCACTTCGCACTGCAGTAAACGCTCCCTGGTTTGTAAGGAATGCGCAAATCCACCGGGAGACAGATATTCCAGAGCTTCAGATGTTCCTGTCCAGACTACTGGACAAATTCCTAGCGACGGCGCCCCTTTCGGACAATCCGCTAATCAGAGCCACGGCAGCTTCATTGCCGGCCGTTGCCCCAGTGTGATGATCACTCACGTCGGTCACCACAATCCTGCCTAAGGAACGGAATCCTGCTCCAGATAAACGACATTGTCGCGACATCCGGAAGAAATCAGAGAATACAAGTCAGGCCCTTCGGGTCAACTTACCATCCAGGAAGAATAAGTAAGTAACCGATCTCTCTCCTACCGGGACATTCCTGTCCAGATTAATGGACAAATTCCTAGCAACGGCGTCCTTATCGGACAATCCGCTAATCAGAGCCACGACAGCTTCATTGCCGGCCGTTGCCCCTATATGACCCCTCTCTTCGATCACCGCAATTCTGCCCAAAGGATGGCAACTAAACCCTCTGGAGAGACAGACATACCAGAGCTTCAGACGTTCCTGTCCAGATGACTGGATAAATTCTTAGCGACGGCATCCCTATCGGACAATCTGCTAATCAGAGCCACAACAGCTTCATTGCCGGCCATTGCCGCTGTATGACCCCTCTCTTCGGTCACCATAATTCTGCCCATAGGACGGCAGCTAAACCATCCGGATAAACGACTTTGTCCTGACATCGGAAAACAAATCACAGAATATAAGTCAGAGCCCTTGTGTCAACTAGCCACCCAAGAATAAGTAGTAGTAGTAGCGATCTCTCACAGAAAGTCACGAACCTCGCCACAGTAAGCACCGACGATGCCAAATGAGATTTTGGCGAAACGTTTGCAAGGTCCCAACAGGGACCAACTCGACAACCGGATGAACTCCCAGATAAAAACCCAATACATGTTTTTCCATCCCTGAAACAGTTCGCACAAACACACCACACACACACACACACACACACACACACACACACCACACGCACACGCACACGCACACGCACACGCACACGCACACGCACACGCACACGCACACGCACACGCACACGCACACGCACACGCACACGCACACGCACACGCACACGCACACGCACACGCACACGCACACGCACACGCACACGCACACGCACACGCACACGCACACACGCACACGCACACGCACACGCACACGCACACGCACACGCACACGCACACGCACACGCACACGCACACGCACACGCACACGCAGCACGCACACGCACACGCACACGCACACGCACACGCACACGCACACGCATACGCACACGCACACGCACACGCACACGCACACGCACACGCACACGCACACCCACACGCACACCCACACCCACACGCACACCCACACCCACACGCACACGCACACGCACAGGCGCACAGGCGCACAGGCGCACACGCACACGCAATGTCACCCATGAATTTAACTTTTGGCCTTGTGTTAGTTAATGTTGCTTTAATAATTGCCAGCGTTTTCTGATCTAGCCCTTGTTCTTTCAAGATTGGGAATAAAGATTCGCGGTCAATAGAATCATATTGAAATTTTGAATTTTTTGCTTTTTTGAAATCCACAAATGTATAGACGAGATTTTTATTGTACAGTTTTTGATATCTTAGGATCAACTTTAGATTCAGGATCTGTTCAGGGCAGGATCTGACGGGTCGGAAACCTGCTTGATATTCACCAATTCTAACAGGTTCTAACTGTCCCTGTGCCCTGTCTAGTTGATATTGAGATATAATCTTGTAACAAACTGGGAGAAGAGATATCCCTCTGTAGTTGTTTACATCCGTTCTATTTCCTTTCTTGTGTAGTGGATGGATTAGAGCATCTTTTCAATCTTCCGGAATCCATTCGGTTCGCCAAACTTCTTGTAGAATTTTGGTTATTTCCTTGATTGTACATGAACCAGCGGATTTCAAACGTTCAGCAGTGATTCCATCTTCACCAGAAGCTTTGTTATTTTTAAGTCGCTTGATTTGCCTAATTATTTCATCTTCATTCGGTGGTAATGAATCTGTGTTTGTTTGTTTAGGGTTTAATGTTGGTAATTTGGTTTAGGGCTCAAGACAATTTAGTAGTTGTTCAAAATATTTCGCAAGTTCTTTGTAATTGTCTTGGTTATTTAGAGCTAATTGTCTGTTTTCCTTTTGGAAGCAAAGATTTTGGGGTTGATAACCTGTTAATTTAGTTTTAAATATTTGTAAAAGTTTCGGGTGTTATTTTTTTGGAATTTTTTTTCTATTTTATTAAGTTGATTGGCTTCATATTTTTTTTTAGTTTGTCTAATTAGCCTCGATGTTTCTTTTCTTACTTCCAAAAAGATGTTATAATTTATTTCTGTTTTTTGACTGTTCCAATCTTTGATTGCTTTACTTCGGCTTAATACTGCTTGCTCGCAAACTTCATCCCACCACGGATGTTTTCTACGTTTTTGTAAAGGGACCAACTTTAAGGCTGTTTTAATAATTTTTTGTTTCTATACAATATATATTTATATATATATATATATATATATATATATATATATATATATATATATATATATATATATATATATATATATATATATATATATATAAGCTTATAAGGCTTCCTAAAGCAAAGAACACGAAAGCATAAACTATACATGTTTTATGGGGCAACTGTTTCCATCTAAAATTGTGGATAGCATAGAAAAATATTCGCGAAATTCAGTTGATTCTTTAGGGAAGTAACATAATCTTTAAACCCCCTTCAACAAGAGCCCGATTGAATGATTATTCACAATTTATAAACTACAAACGACTATATCGCATGTAGATCTTTCTGTACATCTTCAAATTTTATAGAACTTGTATCACCGAGTTTTTTTTATAGGTGACGTGTCGACTGAATCGTTTTTTAATGGAAATTGTCTGTAGTTTTATGTAGTTATATAGCAGAAAAAATAACCTACAAACCATGGTACTGATTATGAACTGGGAAACTATTATACTTGTATCGGCGAGTTTGTCAAAGCCATTGACAAAAAAACGTAATGGTTTCAAGTAGCGTCAACCAGGGGTTGCGGAGTTACTTTGGTCCAACACGAAAAAGTTTCAACAAGAAAATAAAAATTTCCTCAATCAAGAGATGCAAAACTAAAAGAAGGCATATTTATTGGATCTCAAATAAGGAAGCTTCTAGGTGATTTGCGTTTTCCAAAAAATTTAATGAAAAGGAACTGGCAGCTTGGAAGTGTTTTGTAAGTGTAGTGAAAGGATTTCTGGGCAACAAAAAAGATAAAAAGTATAAAAACCTCATAGATGAAATCTTTATAGTCTATAAAGTACTAGGGTTTCGCATGTCCTGAAAAATGCATTTTTACACTCTCATTTGAATTTTTTCCGGAAAATGTGAGTGTAGTAAGTGACGAACAAGGAGAGAGGGACGTTGGAACACATTTATATTGGACTGCTGGCTTTTAAAAAGACATGATTCTACAGAACACAAGATTAAAAAGTGAAAGTTTTTTTCGCTGTACGACATCTCATGTAATACATTTTTTAATCACAAATATTACATTGTAAAAATAAAATATCTTTTGTTCCCACCACTGACCCCCTGTAATAAAAAAAACTGAACCTGTTACATTAATTAGCTTATCATTTTCGGATTTAGGACTACAAAATACTTCATACACTATCATCAATGTTACCTCAAAAAAGTTTAAATTTGTTGAATTATAAAATGCCGATTACTCTAATTTATCGTTATTCTTTTTTTTCGGCGACCTATTGATGCGAATAAAGATTTTTACAGTTAAAAAAGAAACGGTAAAGAAGGGAAAGATTACTCACATCAGCAATATTCTGCAAAGCCGGCGCGGCAATAAAAACAACGTAAGGAGCGAACTCAGCAGTCCGAAGCACCTTCAACGCCTGGGGTTCTACGTCGAGAATAGCCATTTTGCCTTCTTGGTGGATTTTCCTTATCGTGTCTAACTGGAATATTAAAAAAAAATATTTTGATTTCCCCATACATTACACCGTTTTGAATTTGGAATATATTGACTTAAATACAGTGTCATGGAAACGGTCAAATATCTCGAGAACACTCTGAGATTTCTGAATGAAATTTTGTACACAAATATGAAAAAATCTTTGCCATTTTTTGGGTATATTTTTTTTCTTATCGTATATTTGAAATCCAAGGCTAACTTGATTTTCTTTTTAAGATAACAGTACTTAGTTAGTTAGCATTGATTGGAAAGAACATGTTTTTTTCTGAATTCAACGATGTAAATATTCTGTTTTCTTTCTAGTCCGGTCAAATTAGACAGAAAAATAAGAGTGAAGGTACATAAATTCACATCAAGGTGGAAGTGAGTAAAATTGTTCAAAACATAATTAAAAATAACATTTCAAAATTCCTCATCGTTCCGGCACGTGAACAAAAATTGACTCGAGGTCAAAGGTCAAAAAAATGGGTTTAGTCTCGATTTTCATCAAAACGGTAAGTTTTATCGTAAAATGACCTTAGCCAAAAATTGTAGATCATAAAATTATCTATAAAAAAGGTATCGATAATTTTTTTTCTAAGAGCCCCGTTCCTGAGATATAACGATTTAAAAAGTTGTAAGCGTCATAATATGCATAAGTACGTCACGTATATACATCTCTGTAGCTGTAATATAAGTCAAAATATATTTCTATCGGTGATTGTAACTTAAATTTAAAATATAAAAATATACATAAGTATAACTATGAGAATATCAGGTAAAACGAAACCCAGTCCCTTAATTTATACACCAGTGTAACCTTGAGACAACATCTGTCTCTCTGTTCAATTGAGTGCGTGGCTAGGGTCGTATACCTGGTTTATGTCAGAATACCCAATAAATAAAATACCGTTAGTCTTGAGCGCCACGCCGTAGTGAAAACGCGTGTTTATTCTAACCTATTTCGGGCTGTTTTGAGTTTTATGATAAAAATGTTAAAATATTGTTTTATTCGTGCGAAACTTTTAACCTAAAGTGAAAATGTTACTGTTGAACGTGGTATGAAGACATTAATCAATGCAAGTATCGAACGAGCTGATGAATTTTCAGAATATATTAAAAATCAGAAATCTGTCACAATACACGAAAATTGTCGAAAAAATTATACTCGAAAGTCTTCTATTGCTGCAGCTAATAAAAGACAACGTGAAGAACAAGAAGCCAGTACATCTACTAAAGGGATGCAGTGCTAAATATGGTTGTAAAAAAGTTGGACTGTTTTGTTCTCGGGCATGTACGAATTGTCAAGGCCAGTCGTATTCTAATGTTGAATCACCTACGGTAGAGGATTCGTTTGTTCTATTCGTTGCAACGAAGAGACATGCGATACATCGCAACTGATGTAATTCACTTACACCCAGGATGAAGAAGAAGAAGTAATTGAAGATTATGAATCGGACTTTTTCAATCGTTATATCTCAGGAACGGTGGCTCTTAGAAAAAAAAAATAATGATACCTTTTTTATAGATAGATATAGACAATTTTTTATAAATATAGATAATTTTTGTCTGAGGTAATTTTACGATAAAACTTATAGTTTTGATGAAAATCGCGAAAAACCCTTTTTTTTACCTTTGACCTCGAGTCAATTTTTTTCACGTACCGGAACGATGGGGAATTTTGAAATGTTATTTTTAATTATGTTTTGAACAGTTTTACTCACTTCCAGCTTGGTGTGAATTTATGTACCTTTGAATGTCTAGATTGGCCAGATTATTCAAAATAGATTTTAGAAACGAGTAAAAGATGTTTCGGTCTGTTTTAGGGTAAATATATTTTCATTTAGTAGGCCAGTCACAAATGTCAATTTGTGAATTTCAAATTTCTTTCGGTTTTTATTTGGAATTAATATGCATTTAAATGAAAGAGAAAGAATTGAAATACTAACAATTAAAGATTAAGGTGAAAATATTCAATGATATAGGCAGCTTTAAAAGTCGTCCAAAATTAGGAAGACAAAACAACAAAAGACAATAAAAAATTAGGAAGATAAAAAACATTTTAAATCATAACACGTGTAGATGCTCAGTCCAAAAAATAATAAAAATACTTTTATCCTTACGAAATACAATTACTATATTTACAAGAATTAAGTGAAGATGATTTTGATCGAACAGTTGAGTTTTGCGAAAGAAAAAATAAATACCAATCTATATTCTGTTTAAAATATTGAAAACTATATATATACGGGTGAAACAACATTCTGTTTAAATGGTCCACTGGATGTAGCGGGTTCATACACAGTATCCTCAAAAGTTAAATGTTTGAATGGGACTTAGTGGCAAGAATAAGGTACACTCGCCATATTTCGACGGTTTTTTTCTCACTAATTACGTAACTGTAGAAAACGTTAAAACTTTTTTTTGATATATTGAAACCTGAATTGCAAAAGATTAACTTCCACCCTAATTAAATATTCAATGAGGATGAAACTGGAATTAGCACCGTTCAGCATAAAGTTGAAAGGTAAAAGAGAAGTTCACAAATTGTCGTCTGCTAAAAGGGGAGCATTAGTAACTATTGTGACTTGTATGTCAGCTTATGATCAGTTTATTCCTCCATAATTCTGTTTCCAAGAAAAAACATGAAAGCTGAACTGCCTGATGAAGCACCTCCAGTCACCATGGATCCATCCGTCTGGTTGGATCCAGCCTGAGCTGCTCACAAAATGGCTAAGACATTTCGTGTCTACAGTAAAACCATCTAAAGCACCTCCAGTCATCATGGATCCATCCGTCTGGTTGGATCCAGCCTGAGCTGCTCACAAAATGGTTAAGACATTTCGTGTCTACAGTAAAACCATCTAAAGCACCTCCAGTCACCATGGATCCATCCGTCTGGTTGGATCCAGCCTGAGCTGCTCACAAAATGGCTAAGACATTTCGTGTCTACAGTAAAACCATCTAAAGAAGCCCTGTTTGCTGGTGTTAGATGGTCATTACAACCACACAAGAAATTTAGACGTGCTTGACATTGCGCGTAACAATGGTGTGCCTGTGATCTGGCTCCCCCTCATTCAACTGATCATATGCAGCCTTTGGATGTCTCATTTATGTTTCCTTTAAAAACATTTTATACCCAAGAAATAGAGAATTAGTTGATAAATCATCCAGGACAGGTTGTTAATTACTAGCAAATTGTAGAAATATTTGGAAAAGCTTATTTAAAAGCCTGCAAAATCGATACGGCTGTAAATGGCTTTCGGAAAATAGAAATATTCCTGTTCTTTAACGAAAACATTTTCGTCGACCACCTGCTCTTTCTTTCACCGATGCAAGCAGTACAACACCTTCGGTAAATGATGTCTTGTTATCTTCGGAGTCCACAAGGTCAACCCCAAAAACTTTAACTACCTTCCTACGATGAGAAACCACTCCATCCCCATTGATAGTTCCAGTTGAGGTGCAGCCAATTGCTATCGTTGAGTCACCTACGATGTCAATTAAACGGGGCAAAGTCATGATAGTCACGGCTTCATCGGATAAACAAGACATCATTGATGAAGAAAAGAAGCGGAAGGAAAATGACGAATGAAAAGAAGGAAAAAAAGAACTAGAAAAGTAAAAACAGGCAAAACAGTAGAAAACAACAAAAATACAAAACTTGAAGAGCTTTACCACTAAACACCAAAACGCTTTTTAGAGCTGCTCGACGCACGTTTCGCTAAGCATGTTAGCATCATCAGGAGATGATTTAATCTAATTCTAAAACTAAACTATGTTCTATTTATATGAAAACCATACCTAACGAAGCGTGTAAAAATCATGAACCGTGAAGTGTACTAAGCCTTACATTAATAATTGAAAAAGTTGACTGAAAGGAATCGGTCCTTTATCTCGGTTTATGATTTTCTTACATTTTTCTATTTGAATGCTTTCATATGCATCCAAAGCCCTATTATTATTAACACTTTTAATTAGTCTTAAATTACTACTACACATAATATCTATTACTACTACACATAATATCTATACTGTGGTTATGTTCGATTGCATGTTGGGCAACACAAGATTTTTCATTTCTCCCATATCTAATGTGGGCAATATGTTCTTTATATCTTGTCAATATGGATCTTTTTGTTTGCCCAATATACCTTCGATCACAGTCTTGATAGCTAATTTCGTAAATCCCCGACTTTTCATGTTGCTCTACTTTATCCTTTGGATTACCCAGAACTTCTTTTAATTTATTATATGTTTTGTACAAAACCTTAATGTCCACTTTTTTCAAAATTTTGTTTAGTCCTCTTGTTAATTGGGCATCAAATGGTATTACCAGAGATTTCTTTGTGTTCTGATCCTTTTGAAAAGTCGAAGATTCTTTCAATAATGTTCTGAACTTATGTTTTTTAATTAATTTATCTACAATGTTCTTACTATAACCAGTCACTTCAGATACCTCCCTAATTCATTTTAATTCTTTGTTATAATTATCTTTATTTAAAGGAAAATGGTAAGTGGAAAATGCTTTTATGGTAAATAGATTAATTAATTATCCTTTAAATAAAGATAATTATAACAAAGAATTAAAATTAATTAGGGAGGTATCTGAAGTGAATGGTTATATTTGTAAGAGAAGTTCTGGGTAATCCAAAGGATAAAGTAGAGCAACATGAAAAGTCGGGGATTTACGGAATTAGCTGTCAAGACTGTGATCGACGGTATATTGGGCAAACAAAAAGATCCATATTGACAAGATATAAAGAACATATTGCCTACATTAGATATGGGAGAAATGAAAAATCTTGTGTTGACCAACATGCAATCGAACATGACCACAGTATAGATATTAGTAATTTAAGACTAATTAAAAGTGTTAATAATAATAGGGCTTTGGATGCATATGAAAGTATTAAAATAGAAAAATGTAAGAAAATCATGAACCGAGATAAAGGACCGATTCCTTTCAGTTAACTGTTTTAATTATTAATGTAAGGCTTAGTACACTTCACGGTTCATGATTTGTACACGCTTCGTTAGGTATGGTTTTCATATAAATAGAATATAGTTTAGTTTTAGAATTAGATTAAATCATCTCCTGATGATGCTAACATGGTTAGCGAAACGTGCGTCGGGCAGTTTAAAAAAAAACGTATTGGTGTTTAGTGGTAAATCTCTTCAAGTTTACCACTATTCTTCCCCATTATCGCTTTCTGTCCTCAGGATCTACCGCAATGCATTTATTAAAGTCCAAGTTTTCGTTTTGTGTTGTATCAATCAATGAAAACTTTAAAGAGTCCTTGGCCAGCTGCACGATCAAGGATTAATGTGCCAAATAGAATATTTTCTTTAATTGACCCCTTTCGTCCGTATAGGACAATAAACAAAAATAGCAAAAAATTCACTTAATTTAACCTTTTCAACTATTTGATCGAGAACATCATTGGCCATTTCATTAATGCGTTTGAAAATGGTATAGTTTTCATTGTTTTTTTGCTTCCTCCGGACTTCATCATCACATTGACCCTTATCAATGGCATTAGCTAAAATGAGGTTTTTCGCAATCGTGTGGGGCTTAGGCTCCCTGGACACTCTTAGTGGTACTAAATAGGATGCTTGAAACGCTGCAGTTTCATTACGGATTGATTTTTTTGGTTTTTCAAGACGACGCGAAATTCAAAATCGAAAAATTCTAATGGTTTGTTTTGTAAAGACGGATGTTTTGTTTCCAAATGCCGGACTAATTTTGAAGGCTTTATGTTTTCCGAGAACAGAACTTACTAACAAACAACACATTGCGCCTTGTCATCCAAGGCAATGAATCCATATTTTAAATATGTATCATTGTACAATCTGATCTTTTTCTTGTAGACGATGCATTTCGTTTTGCCACAAATTCCTCCATTTTATTTAATATTATTAATTTATTTTATTACCACATTGTTATTAATTTATTCAACAGTGAGTAAGAGAAGAAATCGTAATATTCAACTCTGGGTAAAGATGTAGTAGGTGAAGATAGTATTTATCGCTGGATGAAGCGCATTTTGTAATTGGTGGGTATGTTAATAAATAAACTTGGCGCAATTGAGGTGAGGAAAATCCACGATTGAATCTTGAGAAACTTTTACAACCTAAACAAGTCATTATTTGGTGTGCATTATGACCAGGAGGTGTAATGGAGCCGTATTTCTTTCAGAATGCTGCTGGTGAAGCCTAGCAGTGGTTTGTAATTTGTGTGGGCTGAATTGAGTAATATTAAATACAGAATGAAATGGCATTGTGGTTAACAACGAATTTCGATTTTGTATTGTCATCCACGATAGACAGGCAATGACTCTAAACTGTAGAGGAAACAAATTCATTCACAATTCAACACAACTTAAAGTTCGAAGGATGTTATTTATGTATCCGGAAATGGCAACAATGGTGTTGCTAAGCTCAAGGCGCTAGGCGCTAGGCTAAAGTATGACATTGTTGACTGTTTGTATTGAAATTAACCCGTGAGAATTTTCTTGCAATAACTTACGACGACTTTCGACGTGGATTATCTCAACAAAGGTGTATCGATCAACTCACTTCGACTTTTGACGATGAAGCATCACCTAAAACCAGTGTATATCACTGGTTTAGCGAATTTAATCATGGCTATCGTTCGCTCACGGACGAATTTAAAGAAAACCGTCCAATATCTGTTGTTGTGCGAGAAGACATCGACACTGCGCGAACTGATAAAGCAAAACCGTCATGTGACATACAGTGAGATTGAAGCATCCCTGAGTATTAGTATGACACGCATGCACAAGATAATACATGAACGTTTAGCCGTGAAAAAGATTTGTGCGCGTTCGATTCCTTATAATTCCGCAAAAAATACAATGGTGGTGCGTCAAAAGCTGTATATAATAAAACAATCTCAAAAATGAGTGTTTCAAAATGAGCCAAACCCGATAAAATTGTTTAGAATAATAATAATAATATTTTGTAATACTTATTAATTAAAACCGTTCTCTGATAAAAACATAATAAATTATGAAACTGTCTATTTGTATTTTTCTTTTTATTGTTTTTAATACGATATTGAAATTTTTGCATTAATTTCTTACTAGGTAAGTATAGATAACCTACAATAAATTTAATTTTGTGTTCAGTGTAAGAGTTTTGGTAATTCTAGTTATAAACAATATCCTTGTATTTCTACAATATACTTATTAAAAAGAAAAGTTTTACACTCACTCACATAATTGGTCCTATATAACTTTAAGTGGGGACTGGGGAACGTGCACTTGGAGGATGGAATTGTGTGCAGATAGGGGACGTGTGTATTTAGACCACTTTGACTGTATAAAAATTGGTTCAAACGTATGCAAAAGTGTATTGATCATCGCAGAGAATATTTTGAAAAATAATAAAACCATTTTCAATGATGAATATTTGTTTTTATATATTATTCCGGATAAATAAAAAGTAAACCTCGTACCAATTTCCATTAGTTCATAAATAAAAAATAAATTAGCTGATGAAAGACGCGAGAGTATTGTCCTAATTATTGTAGCGCAGGGAGTATCCGTTTCGAAAGTTTTACATACCAGTGAGCACGGGCGTAGCCAGGGGGGGGGGGGGGGGGGGTTCAACCCAAGTGAAGAGAGTTAAATTATTACATTTGAATTGAATATATATCCGAACTAGTGGACGTTGCGCACAGTGACGCCATCTCTTGTCGAGTAGCCGAACTATTTTGTATCGTATGGAAACTTTGCGTTGTTTCTCGATTATTCGCCACGCCCCTCGGTCGGAATGAGCGGAGCTTTGTGAAAGTTTGTGGTAGTTTCTGGACAGCTACTACTGGGCTGCTATATAAGCGGCGCGTGACCGCGCTTACGGCAGTATTGTTCCATGCGAACTCGACGCGAATATAAGTGAAAAGTGGTGAACGAATAGTGAAGAGAATTAAGTGTACCGTGTAAGTGAGTAATTTTAGTGCAGTGTTATTCGGTGACCTTGTTAAGGATAGATACGTGAATCATTATTACTGTCGAAAAATGGAGGGGAAAAGGAAGGGAAGGAGGGGGAAAGAAGGGAAAGAACTTAAAGGTATGGACTACTGGAAAAAGTGGTGTAGTCAAGGGGTTTCTAATAAAGAAACAAATTTGGATTTAGCTATCAAAGCTTCAGCTACCTTGCATGCTGACAAGAAGACTGTGATGACAAGCGGGCCCTCGACCTCGACCTCAATCACAATACCGAATGTCGAAATCGATGCCATGTCGCTGGTGCCCTGTTCGATACCTTCAACTGCCGAATCTACATCTAGTTTGCAACAGGCCAGCTTGCCTGTTACCTCATCTTTTACAACTGTAGGTAAGTTGGATGTTGATTTTTACGCGAATCAAGAAAAAATCTCATGGAACCCACCCAGAGATTATAAGTTTCCTTATTTCCACAAAACGAAATTTGCGCTTTCAATTGAAATGATGGGAGAGATTCCCCTGGTTGTCATATTCGGAATATAAAAGTGGAGCATACTGCAGAGTTTGCGTGGAAATGGGACGTTCGCTTGATGAAGGTAAAGGCGGTCATCAAAGGATCGGCCAGTTGGTAACCGAACCTTTTTGTAAGTGGAAAAATACCCTAGAAATATTTGAAGCTCGTGCGAAATCGAGATACCACAAGCAAAATTCAGAACTGGCAGATAACTTTCTAAAAGTAATGTCTTCGCAGGCTTTTTCGATCACTGAACAGCTGTCTTCTGAAAGAAAGAGACAAGAAGAGGAGAATCGAAAGAAACTAATCCCTATCGTAAAAGCAATAATTTTTTGCGGCAAACAAGGCATCTCCTTGAGAGGTAAAATCGATTCGGGGCGCATACAAATTACACCAGAATCACCAGAACCTGAACAACCACTACAGAATGATGGTAATTTTAGAGCCCTGTTGCGGTTTGCGGCTGAGTCTGGAGATAATGATCTGGCTGAGCATTTGAATACTTTACAGAAGAATGCCCTGTACACAAGCCCTCAGATCCAAAACGAAATAATTGACATTTGTGGTGAATTAACTCAACATAAAATGTATTTGCATAATATTCTGTCATTGCGATTCTATCAGCCAGAATCGCAAATAAAAAACTATTAGCCATTCTGGCTGACGAAACCACCGACATCGGACGTGTAGAACAAGTCTCGTTATGTCTTCGATATGTTGATTTTACAGATAATAAACACCATATACTTAAAGATATGTTCCTTGAGTACATTCCAACGGTCGATGTTTCAGGATCCGGTCTCGCAAATGTTATTATTACAGCTCTGAAAAAGCATGGACTAGAATATTCTCATGTGGTTGGTCAAGGTTACGATGGGGCTGCAGCTATGAGTGGGTATTTGTACGGTGCCCAAGCTTATGTTCGCCAAGAATGTCCTCTTGCCCTTTATGTACACTGTAGTGCACACTCTCTCAACCTTGCTAATGCTGATTCATGTTCATTAGCAAATGTCCGAAATTGCATTGGGATTGTGCAGTCTGTTGGTTCCTACTTTCGACATTCTGCTCAACGCACTGCTTTGTTGAAAGAAAACATTCAAGAGTTACTACCCGTCGGTAACCAAAAAAGCTTGCTCTCAATGTATGAAATATGGTGGGTCCACAAAACTGAAGCTGTTTCAGGGAATTTTATCAGCGATTGTGAATGCTCTCGAAGAACTCCAATTTAATCACAATAAGGAAACATCGCAACAAGCCGCCCAATTGCTAAGTACGCTTCGATCTTCGCATTTTGTGATGTGTTTAGTGATTCTTCAAAAAGTTATGAGCTATACATTGTCGCTATCAAAATAATTACAGACAATAGATGATGTTATTAATGTCTTACAACTCCTGAGAAACAACACTGACGTCGAATATCTTCATTTCTATGAAGACGCAAAGGTTTTACTGGAAGAAAATGGTGGTATACTGCGAATGCCAGGCGTCGTCGGAAAACAATTAAATAGACCGAACATTCCTGCATTGGATGTATGCACATTGGATGTATGATTACAAAATTAATTTGTTCATTCCATTTCTTGATCATACAGTTCAACAAGTGCTACCTTCAAATTTTACTGCCAGTTCTGAAATTGAAGAAGCAATTTCCATGTACTCGTCACTGCTTCCCGAAAGCAACATATCAGTGGTTAAAGCAGAACTTGAAGTATGGAAAACAGTGATGACAAATATCTCGCCTAACCCGAAATCTAGTTTGGAATGCCTAGATATGTGCGATAAAAACCTTTATCCTGATATTTACACATTACTACAAATCTTGGCTACCATTCCTGTATCCACTGCTACCCCAGAAAGGTCTTTCTCGAGCCTAAGGAGACTGAAAAACTATTTACGAAACACTACAAGTGAAAACAGACTTAATGGTTTGGCTCTCATGAACATTCACTATGGAACAGAAATTCATGCAGATGAAGTAGTGAATATATTTAAAAGAAAAAGCCGAAGATTTCTTCTTTAATGGTTTTAGATTTAGCGCAGAGGAACGAAATTAATTTAACCATTTCATTTAAAGTTAAGAACTTTATAAATATGTCGTAATTTTTCCGATGAATATATAGATATTAAATTTCATGTAAGTATATTTTTGTTGTTTTATTTACTTCAAACTAAACCCCCCCAAAACTAAATCCTGGCTACGCCCGTGCCAGTGAGTTTCCTGATTCGCAATCGTATTTGATTTTAAATTGTCGTGATATAACGCGTTGTCTTTGTTGAATATTATAATTTCTCATATTGTTTCGTTATATGTTTTTAGTATACGCTATTTCAAAGCTTTTACTAAAATAATCATAAAAGTTGAAAACTAATTGACAACGAATATCTCGTATATGCAATTTCCTATTTGAAAAGTTTCTACGATGAAAATAATTAACTGTGATGGAGATAAATATATGCATGTTACAACAAAAAGGCAACACTCAGAAAAACTGAAATTTTTTTGGAAAGCTTGGTTAATATATATATGACTCAAGTTTAAGACTCATAATTATTTTTTAAATAATGTATGTGCTTTATAAAGATCAACAATGGCTGATTAACAATATATACTCCACGTATGAGGTGACATGTAGTTTCCTAAAGAGTTTATCCCAAGCAATTTATAATATATTATTCAACTTTTATAAAATTATTGGAGAGTTAGAAACGATGGCAACCTTTCCACCTATCATATCCCTGATATGTTTTATGGCCGGTAAATCGGCCAATTGTTGTGCAGACCAAAGAGAAGTATATAGGATTATATATTAAGTATATAGTATATATATATATATATATATATATATATATATATATATATATATATATATATATATATATATATATATATATATATATATATATATATATATATATATATCATCAGCCCGTATCAATTCACTGCAGAATGAAGGCCTCTTCAGCATACTTCTAACTATTGCAGTCCTGAGCTCTTCTCTGCCATTCGGGTTCAGTATACTTAATAATGTCATCAATCCATCGTGTTTTGGGTCTTCTCCGTGGACGTTTGCGATCAAGTGGTATCTAGTCCAGGACCGCCCTGGACCATCTTTCGTTCCATCGCCTCGCTACATGACCTGTCCACTTCCATTTCAATTGCTTTATTCTTCCAATGATGTCACTCACTTTCGTTTGTTCTCTGATCCATGTGCAGGTCTTTCTATCCCGTCTAGTAATGCCAAGCACACATCTTTCCATTCCCCTCTGTGCTACTCGAAGTTTTTGAACTTACTGTGATGTGAGTGTCCAGCTCTCACTTCTGTATGTCATAACGGACAGGACACACTGATCAAAAACTTTTCTTTTAAGACAAAGTGGTAGTGTACTCTTAAACACTATGCTACACCTGCCAAATGCCTGCCAGCCACATTTAACGCGTCATTCCACCTCCCGGACGGTATCCCCTTCCATTGAAATCCTCTGCCCAAGATATATATATATGGTTCCCCAGCCCTGCGCAGTTCTTGTACGTGTCTTTGCAGCTCCTCTGGGTCTTGTGAAAGAAGAATGATATCATCTGCGAATCTAAGATGATTTAAGTATGCAACATTAATCCTTATTCCATCCTGTTCCCAATCCAGACTACGAAACACTTCTTCCAGGCAGGCTGAAAAAAGAAGAGGCGATATTGCGTCACCCTGTCGTACGCCCCGCTCTACATTTATTCCAACCTCAAGATCGTCAAGGTGAACTATCGCTGTAGCTTCATCATATATCGATCCTAGTAGATTTACATAGGCTTTCTCTACACCTTGATTAAGCAATACATCCATTATGGCTCGCTTTGAAATTGAATCATATGCTTTTTCATAATCGATAAAAGCCAAGCACAGTGGCATAGTGAATTCGTTGTGTCTTTCTGTGACCTGCTGTAGGACCTGGATGTGATCCATAGTACTGAATTCACTTCTGAATCCTGCTTGCTCCCTTGGTTGTGCGTCATTAAGTTTTCTTAGTATTCTTTTGGATATTATCTTGATGAAAACTTTGTATATCACTGATAGGAGGCTTATTGGACGGTAGTTCTTTAAATCGTCCCGTGCTCCTTTCTTATGTAAAAGAATCACTTCTGCATTTTTCCATAAGCTGGGTACTTTTTGTTATTTGAGGCACTTTGAGTATAATTTTGCTAGTGTTTTATGTAAAGTCAACTTTTCAATTAGAAAATGATTATTATCAGCAAATTTTCGGAATGGCCATAGGTTCTTCTCTTTCGCCTTTGATGAGTAATATCTTTGTGGAGGAACTCGAGAACAACATATTAAATAAATCTTTTAAAAAGCCCTTAATATGGCTTAGATATGTTGATGATATTTTTGCTATAGGGCAACATAGCATTTTTTTACAAGATATAAATTCTCGAGAGCCTACAATTAAGTTTTCTTTAGAGATGGAGTAGGATAATAAATTGCCATTCCTCGACACTTTAATATTAAAACAAAACAACCCATTAAAAACTACAGTTTATAGAAAACCGACAAACACAGATAGGTATCTCAATTTCTTTTCAAATCACTCAAAATCGGTTAAAATAGGAGTAATTAAAAGTTTATATGACAGAGCAAAACTTGTTTGTACCGACAGTGATACACTACAAATAGAAATAAATCACATAAAAATTTTATAGATAAATCGTTTAAAAATTTTGATACTAGACAAAACAGACAAGTTATTAATAACAATAACTCTCAAACAATTAACCTCACAATTCCTTATATCCGCGGTATTTCTGACACAATTAAAAGAGTAGGAAACAAATACAACATAAGAACGACATTTAAAACAAAAAATACTCAGATCTCTATTAACAAGACTAAACCAAATAATATACAACAAAATACCGAAAATGTGGTTTATAAAATTCCCTGCGAATGTGGCAAATTCTATACCAAACCTTCTTAGAAAGGGCGATTTTAATAAATCTAGAATTTGTCAACACGCATGGGAATCGGGTCATAAAATCAATTGGAATAATTCCAAAATGGTATTAAAAGAATCGGTAACAAAATACAAAAGATAAAAAAGAAACCGCCATAATTAATTTAAATAAAAATAACTGTATTGCTATGTCTTCCGTAGATTTAAATTTAATATGATTTCCGATTCTTAAGAATACAATTAAACACATTTAAATATTTGATTACACAATCAGTACAATAAACAATCACACAGTAAACATTACCTATATATATTTTTTTTGGTAGTATGTCACTGTCATGAAAATATATTGTTGACAATGTAAGTATCGTTGACATACACAAAAAAAAATATATGTTTACTTTCACTCGTTACTTTATATATTACAAATTAATATAATTTATTTTTTAGTTTAGTTTTGAAAACGGGGGGAGAGTACCTTCCGAAACGTTAACGTTAAAAGTTTGTAAAATTTTTTATAACATTTTTATATCTTACAAAAAAGAATCACTGAGAAATTTGTCTCCGTTTGGTTTTTTTGTTTTTACTCAGCGATTCTTTCTTTACATAAGAACAGGTATTTTTGATATTTTTTGAGTTTTAATAAAGGAAAAAAAAATTTATGAACACGCCACAATCATTCAGACATTACTTAACAATATCGTATCATGGACTTTTGAAAATTTTAATTTAGCACCAGGCACATCATCTTCTGTTTAGACTGAAGTATGAAAATGTTTATATTACATATATTCTCTTGACCGTTTATTATTATTATTATTTTTTTATTTATTGAGTTTTTCGGTCAGTAATTAATTACGTTTCGGTTTCGGTTTAAACAAAGAACCATCCTCATAGAATAATTCTACAATACATATAACTTTTATAAAAAACACAAACTTACATTTAAAAACATACCAATATTAAAATAAACAATTAATTTTAAAATTTTTTGTAAATAATATGTGATAATTTAAAAAAAAATTAAATGACATGTTTGACTTTGACATAATTAACAATTCTTTCACCTTTAAATTTTTGTTTTTTATTATAACCTAATTGTTTTGAATTTGTTATGTGGAATATTAAATGCAAAAAATTATGAAAATTTATTATTTAATAATGTTATTATATATACAACTTAAATTATCTGTATCATTTCTGAAATTAATGGTATTATGTGTTTTTTTTTATATAAATCATTTCTTTTATATTGTTTTTCAAAATCTAGGATTTTTATGTCGTTAAAATTAAAGTTGTGTTCATTAACTAGAGCATGCCTTGAAAGGGCAGTTACGTTTGGTTCAAAGTTTCTAATGCTTTTTTTATGTTCATTTATTCTGTTTTTTAAGTATTGTTTAGTTTGCCCAATATATGAGCTTGGGCAGTTTAAGCAATCAATTTTGTAAATTAAATTTGTTTGTTCCATTTTGGGTATTTGTGGTTTTAATTTTGTAAATATTTCTTTAGTGTTATTACTGGGTATTTCTGCTATATTTATATTATATGGTTTAAGAACTTTTTTTATTATATTATTTATTTCTGGTATGTATGGTAAAGGTATGTAATTTTCATTTTAATTTTATTTGTTATGTTATTATTGTTATATATTCTATGTGTTTTATTTTTAATTACCGATTCGTAATATTTTTTTGGATAATTATTATCTTCTAGTGTTTTTTTTATTTTATTTATATATTTTGGCCTATTGTTTGGATTAGTTAAAATAACAGCTCTATCAATTAAAGAATTAATAACACTGTTTTTATATTTATTTGGTGTATGAGATTTAAAATTGAGATATCTTCCAGACCATACTGGTTTTGTATACCAATTTGTTTTGATATTGCCATCCTTATCATACGTGATGTTAATATCCAAAAAAATTATTGTTTTATTTTTTTCTTCTTCATGAGTAAATTTTAATTTGTTATGGAATATATTGAATTTGTTTAAGGTATATTGAATTTTATTTTTAGGTATGCATAATATACAGTCATCTACAAATCTTTTATAAAAATAAGGTTTAAAATCGAGAGTATCAATAACTTTTGATTCAACATATTCCATAACTAGATTAGCAATAGTTGCTGAAATTGGTGAGCCCATTGCTACACCGTAAATTTGGGAATAAAATTGGTTATCATATTTAAAAAATGTAGATTCTAGACATATTCTTGTAGCTTCAATAAATTCGTTTTCATGGATGGTTGTAAATGTTTTAATTATTTCCCATTTTTCTTTAATACTATTAATGGCCAATTCAATTGGAATGTTTGTATATAAGGAGACAACATCAAATGATACTAGTATGTGATTTTCTGGATTTTTTTTGTTTGATATTCATTTTTACCTACTATGTTTGATAAATATTTTGACATTTCATATGTTGGAGATTCAATTGTACTAACTATGGGTCGTAATGGAATATTTTCTTTGAGTAATTTTGGTAAGCCATATATGTATTGCAGATGACTGTTGTGGCATATTAATTTATTTTTTAACTTTTTGTCAATATACTTTTTATTAACCCATTTATTTAAAAGATTATTTAGTGTAATTTGTATTTTCTTAGTAAGGTCATGTGTTTCTTTTTTATAAGTTGTAGAATCATTAATTTATATTACATACCCCTGCTGCTTCTAGCGGTTATTTTTTCCAAGGAAATAGGCTAATATGATATTTTCGGTCAATCTAACTCTTACCTTAGTTCCATACATGGCATCTTCGTGAGTTCCATATTCGAGGTACTCATTGGCCGCAATGTCTGTCATCATTTCGTCGTGAGTGACGAAGAAATAGTTACGACCGTTTTCTTCGTCCGACCTGGGCTGTCTCGTTGTATCTGAATAACAAAAAATCAAAATCAAAGCAAATCAACAATATATAAAATGCGTCTCGCGGAAAACAGGACTTATATCTATTTCTAGAGGCGCCCATATTCTTGCCCCCATATTGACGGGGCAAGCGTTGGAAAGGTGTATTCTTCACTGACATTCTGACAAAATTTCATGACATTCGGATCATTAAAAGCCAAGTCATTGCGCTTAACTGAAAAGATTGAAGAAACGGTTTGTTTGCGGACCTGATGAGGTACCGTGTTTTTTTTGTCGGAGATTGTGCTCCTGCGTTATTGAGGCCGTTATCTTTTGTGTTTAATTTGGCAATTTCAACCAGCGTGTTCCCAAAAGTGTGGAAGGAGGCAAGAATCGTTCCGATCTTTAAGAAGGGCGATCGTTGCAGTATCTTAAACTACAGACCTGTGTCGATTTTGTCGCCTTTTGCTAAAGTATTTGAGATGTCCGTTTATGCGTGCATATTCAGTCAAGTTAAGAGTGTGATATCATCGAGGCAGCATGGATTTTTTGCTGGTCGGAGTACGATTAGCAATTTGGCTTGCTTCGCTCAGTTTGTTGGTCGGGCTTTGGATGATGGTGGACAAGTCGATACGGTCTACACTGACTTTTCTAAGGCCTTTGATCGAATGGATCACTCCATCTTGCTGCAAAAATTGGCAAATTTTGGATTCAGTGACAAACTTATACTATTATTTGAGTCATATTTGAGCGATCGAGTGCATTACGTTGAGGTACGAGGTTATAGATCACCTCAATTTACCGCCACGAGTGGGGCCCCACAGGGCAGTAATCTTGCTCCCCTTATTTTTGCACTATTTATTAATGATATAGTGACAAATGTTTCAAGCAATATTTTAATGTACGCAGATGATCTGAAACTATATAGAAATATAAATAGCAACGCTGACTGCTTTATGTTGCAGAACGATATTGAGGTTGTTGAAGAATGGTGCAACATCAACAACTTGCCGCTGAATTTTGGCAAGTGTTATATCATGTCATTTGCGAATATCCAGAATGTCACGCATTTTGATTACAGCCTGAA
The DNA here is from genome assembly GCA_031761425.1 of Cosmopolites sordidus. Classification (NCBI taxonomy): domain Eukaryota; kingdom Metazoa; phylum Arthropoda; class Insecta; order Coleoptera; family Curculionidae; genus Cosmopolites; species Cosmopolites sordidus. The sequence continues at coordinate 334,148 of JARFXV010001215.1, forward strand.
TGGTGCAATTATTGAGAGGGTCGGGATGTTCAGGGACTTGGGAATTGTTTTTGATACTAAAATGTCTTTTTCATCTCACATTAGCCACATTCGGAGTGAGGCAATGAGAATGTTAGGATTCATCTTTCGGAACTCGGCAGATTTCGTGAACATAAATACACTCAAAACTCTGTATCACAGTTATGTGAGATCAAAGTTGGAGTATGGTGCTGTAGTATGGAACCCTTTGTATAACAGATACAAATTGCAACCAGAAGGTGTCCAGAGAAAATTCGCTAAGTTTTTAGCATTCAGACATGATGGAAGATATCCGACGAGACATATAGATCAGAATAGTCTCCTGTTGAAATTTCAAATATCATCGTTAGTTAGTCGCCGAAAATATTTACTTCTTCAGTTCATCTATAAATTGTGTAGATCACTCATTGACTGCCCTGAACTTCTATCTGTGGTGGGCTTCCACGTGCCTTCGAGGTGTATCAGATCCTGCCCAACCTTTCATTTACCCTATGCTAGAACCAACTTCATGGTCAGGACACCTCTGTTTCAGGCCATGAAGCTCTTCAATGATCTGTGCTGCGATGTTGACATTAATAACGTATCTGCAGATCGGTTCACGAGGTTTGTCGCCTTGAGGCTGTTGCAGTGATCGATAATAAAGTGTAGGGATCGTTGTTGTAGCTTTATTTAAGTCTGTTATATACGCATTGTTTTTGTCTTGATTTTTTTCTTTTCTTTTTTTTGTTGCTTTTTTTTTATAAATTGTCTCAAATGGATTTATTCTGTCAAACAATAAAGGTTATTATTATTATTATTATCTAAGTCTGTTATTATATAAGCATTGTTTTTGACTTGATTTTCTTTTTTATCTTTGTTATTTTTTTTTTTGTGAATTGTCTCATAAATGGATTTATTCTGTCAGACAATAAAGATTATTATTATTATTATTATTATTATTAACGCGTCAGTGTGTTTATTAGACTGGGCCAAAAAAATCCACGATTTTTTTTTAAGGGGGTACCGAAATTATTATTTGTGATGACAAAAAAAAGTATTGTGAAAGTTAGAGCCCTTAATACTTCTATAAAGAAGTGTATCATCGCGACTTTCGGTTTTTTAATAATAGTCGCATCTTTCATCCAAAAATCCGAAACCATCGATTTGAAAAATTTGAGCAATACACATCCTTGAAGGTAAATGAATTCTCTACAAATAAAGGTCTCATTATAAATTTACGTCAAACAAACCGTTCCCGTGTAATCGAGCCTTGAACATTGATCTGTTTTTACAATTTAACTTTTCAAATTTGAAATTTTGTAACTAATGAACGAATCAATATTTGAAAAAATCCAATACATATTCTTAAAGGAAATTGAATGGGCTACAAAGAAAGTTTCTTAACTTTTTCGCTAAATTCACTCCTCCCAAAGTTATTCAAGGTTAAAGTTGGATTCCAAAGTAATTTTTCGCTTTTTTTTGCGTTAGACCTATTTTTTTTTACTTGATTAAAAAAATTAACGCTAGTTATATATAAAATAATACCTTATCGTGGAATGTTCAATACTGATAATGCATATTTAGTTAAATACCAATGTTTTTCAGTAAACCGATAAAATTTTTGTACATTCCTCGCAATCCAAACAGGACTATAAATACAGAGGATAACCAGATATAATCAGAATTCAACTATTAGCTGTCACGCGAAAGTCAGATACTAGTGTTCGAGTCCATTGTACTAGTGCCTCCGAGAGTCAAGTCTCCGTTACCCATTACAAAGAAAAGTGCATTACGATTCAAGACGTCTACTACTGTCAGTGGGCCATAACGATTGAAGACGTTTGAAGACTCAGGAAGACCACACGAAAACTCAACAGAATTCCCCCTTCGTTGTTTTGTTAGAAGCTACTATTATTTTGTAACCGTTATTTTTTCATCGAGTAGAATTTACTGTACATTTATAAATAAATTCGTTTTTACAAACGGATTGTAAAACTTGAATTCGCTTAAAGTTGAAAATATTTTTTTATATATACAGGGTGTTAGATGATATTTTTGATGATTTTTGAAAAACCCCTTTGTTTCGAAGATACAGGGCAAACACAATTTGTGACAAACATATTCGATATTTGTTGAAATCATTAATGTAAATAAAAGTAGGGTGTACGTCAATGAGTTTATCAAGTACAAAAACATTTTTTTTTCGATCTCGATCACTTGGAACGGCTGTTATGTTTATATTAAGTGGATTTCATCGGTCGCATTTGTTTACATAGATTGAGTGACGTTTGGCTGTTTGACGTGTCTTAAATAGTGAGTGAAGTCCTCTATCATAATGTATACAAAAGCCGAGATGACTGACAAGCACTTTATGTATGGACTTGCTGATGGCAATGCATTACAAGCTAGGCGATTGTACAGTGAACGATTTCCAGCCCGTAATGTCCCTGACCGAAAAATTTTCGAAAATATTCATCGACGTCTTCGTGAAACAGGTACACTGAAACGAATTGAAGGGTCAGGAAATCACTGACTGTAAGAACGGTACAATTGGAACACAATGTGCTGGACATGATAGCGTAAGAGCCTGGTAGTTCTACGCGAAAAATTTAAATATTTTGAATGTGAGTCACTGGAAAGTTTGGAAAATTCTTAAGTACAATTTGTTGTATCCATAACACATTCAACGCGTTCAGGCACTACTACCTGTTGAGTTTCCTCCACGTATTGCATCATGTCAATGGATATTGCAAACTTTACTTCGCATCCCTCTATTCCTGATACAAATTCTTTTCACTGATGAAGCCACTTTCGCAAGAAACGAAATAAGGAATTTTCATAATAACCATGTGTGGGCAGATAAAAATCCGCATGAGGTCTGCGAAGATAGTTTTCGACATCAATTCTCGTTGAATGTTTGGGTTGGAATTGTAGGTGACTATCTAATTGGACCGGTATTTTTACCACAAAGACTTACTGGCGAGGTGTATCGCAACTTTTTGGAAGCAACGCTGCCTGAGTTTCTGGAAGATGTACCATTGGCCAACAAGGCATGAAATGTGGTTTATGCACGATGGTGCACCACCACATTTCAGTTTGGTTGCTCGTGATTTTTTAACAGCAACATACGGATATCGCTGGATTGGTCGAAGTGGGCCACACGCATGTCCTGCTCGATCCCCGGACTTAAACCTCCTGGATTATTTCTTCTGGGGATATCTGAAGTCATTACTTTACGCTACTCCATTGAAGAATTTGGATGATTTGCGAAATCGGATAATTGCTGGGTGTAACTCAATTAGAAACGACCCTGGTGTGTTTGAAAGAGTTCGGCGGTCAATGTCGAGAAGATTGAATGCTTGTATCAAGGTTGGAGGAAGTCATTTCGAACATTTATTGTAGATTGAACAACTTTACATGTACTTTTTGATAATAAAATGTTGTTAATGTCGTAAATTTTGTTCACCCTGTATCCTCGAAACAAAGGAGTTTTTCAAAAATCATCATACAATAAAATATTCTTAGAATAAGTCTAGGAATAACCCCTTTAATTTTTGCCGCATGTTTACCTAACACCCCGTATATTATATTATTATATTATATATTTTATTATATAATATTTATTATATATTATATAATTTAAATTCAATTTGGTTAAAGGGTTGTTTATCTACGAAAATTTATTTGTATTATTACTGTATTTAAATAACTCTAAAGCTGTGTCCACATCAATACAAATTTGCGTTGTGCGGACTGTATGTGTTGTATGAGGTGTGCCTACGCCTCTGGCACACAAAGTCACACATAAATATTGTCTCCGCACAGAACGCACATGAACCATCTGTTTTCCGTCAGATAATTCAAACAATATTGTTCCATCAATTTGGTTAAAGGGTTGTTTATCTACGAAAATTTATTTGTATTATTACTGTATTTAAATAACTCTAAAGCTGTGTCCACATCAATACAAATTTGCGTTGTGCGGACTGTATGTGTTGTATGAGGTGTGCCTACGCCTCTGGCACACAAAGTCACACATCAATATTGTCTCCGCACAGAACGCACATGAACCATCTGTTTTCCATCAGATAATTCAAACAATATTGTTCCATCAATTCTTCTATTGGAACCTTTGGTGTGAAACACTAAACTTGAAGAGATTTACCACTAGACACCAAAACACTTTTTTGAACTACTCGACGCACGTTTCGCTAACCATGTTAGTTAACCATTTAATCTCCTAGATTAAATCATCTCCTGATGATGCTAACATGGTTAGCGAAACGTGCGTCGAGCAGTTCAAAAAAGTGTTTTGGTGTTTAGTGGTAAATCTCTTCAAGTTTAATATTGTTCCAGTAAATTCAACACGCACTTTCTTTATAAAGCATTTATCTTTGATATTATATACTTTTATATATGAAATCGCGTTTATAAGCTTCCCTCCCCAAGCCCCCTTATTGTTATGACTTTTCAAAACTTAGTACCGTCACGGTTGAAAGTACTCTCCCCTCTCATTTGCGTTGGCAAACGTTTATTAACAACGTCGACGAATCGAATTTGATTTCCAATACGATTTTATCGATGAAGATATACATAGTTGGTCCAACATTGATAGTTTTCAAGAATGTAAGCAATTTTTCGAAAAATTAGCTGTCGTCAATAATGTAGCGGAACGTGTCACCAAAAACGAAGAACAACTCCAGGGACTTATTAGTAGTTAGTAAAAATCGAAAAAAAGTTAATTTGATTGAGTATTTTTGAAATTGGTAGTTCGCTATTATTTATTAGTAATTTGAGATTTATGATCTTTTCTTTTGTAAAATATGAATTATAAATAAACACGCAATGATTTTTCTGCCTACTTCTTTACTTGAAAAGTAAGATGCGATCGCTATTAAAAAACCGAAAGTTGCAATGATACACTTCTTAATATAAATATTAAGGGCTCTAACTTTCACAATACTTCTTTTTGTCATCACAAATAATAACTTCGGTACCCCTTTCAAAAAAAATAGTCGATTTTTTCCCCCCAAATCCCAATTTTCCCCCCAAGACCCAATCTAGTCTTTATACCATCGGTCGAAATATGAACATCGAACAAAGAGCGAATATTAAGTTTTGTTTTAAACTTGGTAAAATATTTACAGAAACGTTTCAATTAATGAAACAAGTGTATGATGAGGATTGTTTATTTCGTGGCAGAATCTACGAGTGGTTTAAACGATTAAAAGAATGTCGTTAGGACATCAAGGACGACGAACATCTTTATTCGAAAAATTCCGGGTTCAAAGTAACATTGAAATCGTGCGTGAATATATAACAAATCAGTTGCGATACATGGAAATCGAATTGATCATGGTCAAATATTCAATTCATCGCATTTTGATCGATCATTTGGGACATTGGAAGGTTTGTGCACGTTCTGTTTCACAAAAATTACCTGACGACCAAAAATTGATCTGTATCCAACATTGCTTGACTTGGGACTTGATTAAAGAGTCGAAAAAAGACGAAAACTTCAAGTACAGCATTGTTACTGGTAATGAGCAGTTGTGTTTTCAATATGATCCAGAAATGAAGAAAACCCGTCCTAGAGAAGTCAAAAATCAAAAAACTGTTGATTTGTTTCTACGATTCGGAGGGAATTGTGCACAATGAGTTCGTTCCATCTGGTTAAACGATCAATGCTATGTTTTATCTTGGTGTTACGAAACATCTGTTGTTCTTCGTGGTGTGCGGCCCCAAGGCAACTGGCGTTAGTTGCACGATAATGCACCGTTCCATCGTTCGACGCTCATCACTGATGTTTTGACCAAATATGGCATTTTAACCATTAATCATTTACCATACTCGCCTGATTTGGCTCCCTGCGACTTGTACCTTTTCGAAAAATTTCATTTGCGGTCGAAAGGACAGCGTTAGGCCGACATTGAAGCTATTTAAAATGCGTCGAAGGACATATCATTGGCCGAGCTCAAAAATACATTCGTCAACCTAACTGATCGTGTAAAACGTTTATTGACGAACGAGGAGATTATTTTGAATAAAAATAATAATATTTGCCGAAAAAATAAATATTTCTGTTTTTTTAAGTCGTGTTTTCCGTGAGATGCACCTTGTAGAATGGATCTATTAAGTTTTTGGGGCTGATATAACGAAAATGATTTACACGAAGTTTATCTATTAAAAAGTTGTTAAAACATATAATCAACAGCCGCTAAGTCTGACGAATACGAAGGTGCACGAACACAATTACCGTTCGTTTGAAAGCAAAATATTTGCCAATTGTTGTATAAGTCTTATTTTCTTACTCACGTGGTATAGGGTAAGCGTATTGATCCGGATGACGAGCGATGAGGGTGTTCTTTATGTGTCTCCTCCCTACTCCGTGAGCACCGAGTAAAACCAAGGTTTTTCTTTGGAAAGCTGGATCAGTCACTAAAAATAAAACAGTAACGTTAAAGAAACGAATTTGAGAGCTTACACATATATCCAAAAGTTTGGAATATTTACAAATAAGATATCTACGTCTATGAAACTTTTATGTTCCCCAAAGTGCTGTATCGAAAATTATTAAAAAAGTTCCATGGGACAAATGATGCAAATGATCCCCCTAGAAATGGTAGAAAGCGATATACAACAGCTGCACAAGACCGGCCGATATCAATGATAGCTCAAAGAAATGGAATCTAGAACTGATATATCAAAGGAGCTTGTTAGGCCTGAAAGGGTAAATGTTTCACGAAGCTTGAAAGCGGTAAATTTTTACGGATTTTTACGTGTTACCAAATTAACCTTTCAACAAAAAATGTAACATTGCAATGGGCTCGAGAAATAGTTGGTCCTATTCCTAACTCGAATAACGTGATGTTCTCCGATGAGACGAGAATTGTAAAAGTTCTAATAAAATGATGATTACGTAAACGAGTAAAAGAACAACCTAATATCAATAAAAAAATGAACGGTTTGAATATTCCAAACTTTTGGACATATGTGGATGATAATGATTCTAGTTCAAACTTTGTTACGTTTATAACATTCGTTTGATTATTTTTTTATTTGGTTATGATATTAATACTTACTTGGTAATTTAACCACTTCTTCGTAGGTAACTAAATCTAATTGGTCGAAAACTGCGTTGTGCTTGGCCAAATATTTGTCCTTGTACTGTTTCTTTTTCCTTCCGAAAATTGAGCAATTGACTGCAATTAAAAAAAATCGATAGGTATCAAATTTAGATAATAAGCGGGTCCAGAACGAAAGGCTATGAGGACAAGCATGCGCCATGTTTATGTTTTCCCAGCATATCAGGAAGCACTATAAAGCTGCAAAGTCTAAAATGCATGCCATAGGTTGGATATGCTTCAGTATGTTTTAAATATCGTCTGAAAAAAATATAAATGCACATAAATTGAAACATATTGCATCACTTCTTGTCAGTATTAATTTAATATTAATTATTGATACAGCATGGATAATATTAGTTCATTTCTTAATTTCAATTATTATATATTGAAGGGGATATATATATATATATATATATATATATATATATATATATATATATATATATATATATATATATATATATATATATATATATACATATGGCTTATACGAACAGTACTTTTTGATGTTATGAAAATAAAATACTTTAATTGGTTTTTTATTCATGTATACTTAAATAGATGTTAGTGAAATTGACCTACATAATTAAGAGTTTGGTTTGGAAAGTTTTAAGAGTTTTTGAAATACCCTGTTGAATTATATTTAAGGTGTGGTGAGGCCCAACAGATACCACTTAGTTGTTTTAATTTTATGATTTCAAGCTGGCGAAGAAGATCGTTTGCTAATTTGTTAAAAAAGTTCTTGCTTACAAAGATGGTATAATCCATTTCAAGATATTTCGCTGCCCTTCGGCAAAATGTTAATTGCCCCAATAAATCTCAATACAAATATTTCTAGTTTCTTAAAAGGCGTCAGAGCCGGAGTGATTTAACTTCTGAATAATTTTGAAAAACATAAAATATTGATAAATTATGATTAAATTAATATTATTATGTGCGACTAAAATATTGTTTATTGGTTTGTGTATTTTGAATTTATTAGTACAATTAAAATAATTAAATGAATTAATCTATTAGTACAACAAAAATTATTACTTAAATTTAATTATACATTTAATTCGGTTCCCTCTCACTGTTACTTTGATCTACATTAATAATAAGTGGTTCTATATTGTTAGTAAATGATACATAAAAAATACATACATAATTCTGAATTTCAAATTTAGTGTTATTTGCATTAGGAATTTTGTTTTTTGGCAGTTATGATAACCATCCTCTGAACTATAACTCCATTACAATTACGCTTTCCTTAGGCATATGGCTATTTATAAACCAATCTTCAAAAAGCTCTGCTGTGGTGTTGTCATGGTAGTCCAAAGATGAATGTTTAATATTTTTGGAGGACAATCGTTAACGATATGGAACCCATCCATCCTCGGAACCAGCATGTAAAATTGTACTTCTTTTTCCCTTGTTCGCTGGGGCTTTGGTTTGACATTTTTTTGATGTATCTACCTATCCTTTTTCGATCTTCGATACACATGAGTGTATCGAACAATGTTTCATCAAGGTAGATATTAGGACTATTTTCTAATCTGCATTTTTTTATACAGTTTAAATAGTCAAACCGTCGCAATCGCGATCTCATTAATATTTGTCTGTTATTATATTTAAAGGTACAGTTTGCATCTCATACATAGTATAAATTTTATACATATAAATCTCATACATAGTATAAAATACATAGTAAAATCTACGTCAACACATTTGCTTTTACCAGAATCACTACGAACTTTTTTGGCTTTAATTGACTTCGTCACAATATCTGTAACCGTAGGCAATGGCGTTTTCGTTAATGAAGACGTTTCTGCTGTGGGGGGCTGCACTTATATTAAGCCCCCTATTCAATAAAGAAACATACACATTTTAAATAATTTGCTTAGCATCGGGCGAACATCATAGCATCATGTAAAGAATGCCACATTTTTAGCAGGTTTGGAATAACAAAAAATACGATCGAAATTATAGAACTGCAGTGTTTAAGAAAAGAATGCGAACTAAACTAAAATATTTCGAAACTACTAAACCAAGTATAAAATTACTTTTATCTTTTTACCTGTTATTTTATTAGGCCTAGCACTGTTTACGTTTCTTGCAACCTTGCCGGGTTCCGTTACGGCAGGGGTTGTTGAGAGTTTATTGCAGTCAACTGGTCAACGATATATCTTGAAAAGCACTATACTTATGATTATGTTATAATTTTGATAAAAATGTTATAATTTTGTTATTATGTTATAATTTTGGATAAAACTTATTTACTTTTTGGACGAAAATGTAAGAGTTTTTAAATATTTGACTTATATTCCAACAATTTGTTGTTCGTGCTTACTTAGAAGTTACTAATCATAAACGAATACATTTATCTATACAATTTTAAGTTTAGGCGTTTGTCCCATTTTCGATGGTTACTCATATGGATACCGTAATGGAAACTCCATTATTATCTTTACTTGATGTTGAACTTCGAGACAAATAAAGAGCATTTGCGACACGTCGAATCAAAAGAAAAACGCGAGTGAAAGCCGTCGTATAGTTGCGGAAACTTACGGTGACAATATCCCAACGCAAGACGCTTGTGGCCGTTGGTTTAGATGATTCAAAAGTGTTAATTTCGACTTGAAAGGCAAAGAACGCCCAGGTCAACCGAAAAAATTTGAAGATGCCGAATTTCAAGCATTGTCGGAAGAAGACGATATGCAAACTCAACAACAAATGGCAGAGAGGTTAAATGTTGGTCGCCGAACTATTTGTGATCGTCTGCATGCCATGGGAAAATCAATCTGAGAATCAGTACCACATCAGCTGAGCGACAGACAAATGGAAAAGCGAAAAACGGTATGCTAAGTTTTGCTTTCTCGGCATAAAAGAAAGACTTTTTTGCATCGGATCGTGACTAGAGACTAAAAATGGATAAATTTCAAGGACCCAAAACACAATTTCATTGACCGCAAGACCGAATCGCTTTGGAAAGACAATCATGTCACACAAGACAATCATGTGTATTTGGTAGAATCGGAAGAGTGTCGTTTACAATGAAGTTCTAAAACCAGATGAAACAGTTACCACCGTTCGCTACCGTCGACAAATGATCAATTTGAACCATGCATTGATCGGAAAACGACAAAAATCAGCACCACATCAGCTGAATGATAGACACATGAAAAACGCTATTCTAAGTTTTGCTTAGAATTTTGCTTTCTAAAACTTCTATTTTTTTATGATTTCTAATTCTATCTTTTCTGTTCTATATATTAAATCACGGTTAGAAGACTGATTAAGTCGGGACATTTTTTACAAACTATTTAATACCAACTCAAGATTGGAGAAACTTGTATCAACTTAATAGGAGAGATAGACAACAATGACAGTTGTCATCGAAACGTAATAATTTATATACAACATTCAAGGCACACTTTGTGAATTGCATATTTTTAAGTGCAATGGAATATTCGGACATATATATCAAAATATTCCCAGTTTTATAGGCAAATCAACTATATTTTCTTGATAATGGCTTCAAAGTAGAAGCCATTATCAAGATAAATGTATAATGTATATTTTATAAAACGCAGTAATGCAATTGTTTAATCCATGTGAAATACAAATGTATTTAAGTCTGACCAAAAACACAAAAAGATCTACCACAAAGTCTACAAGCTATTCCTATACCTGTTGAACCATCACAGCCATTAGCGTGTGATGTGCATCCTTTTTCCAAATCTAGGCAAG